>SNQJ01S0005140.1:124816-169340 GCA_010110895.2 Picea sitchensis | reverse complement strand
GAAAGCTCAATAAACTAGAAAAAAAAATAAAACTTGCATTTTTTAGGTAAGATAACCGAGATCCAACCTCGTTATTATTGAGATTCATAATTTTTTTTTTGAAATTTTGTTTGTTTTTGTGTGCGACTGTTTTGAAGTTTTTTGTAGGTGTTAGAAAAACATGATCGTGGATAAATAAAATAAATAAATGCAGAAATAAAACAAAAAAGATACATAATAAAATAGAGACACAGATATACATGGTTCACCCAATGTGGTCTATGTCCACCAGAGAAATTGCCAGGTTCTTCCTTTATTATTATCCAACAAATGAAGGGATACAACCTACAACAAACTTGTTGTAACTTCCCCTTCTTTATCTTATAGTCTCCTACCTCAGAATAAAATATTCACAATAATACATAGACACAATACATTTCCCTCATAAAAGAGGGTTGCATTCTAGGGAAAAAACCCTAACATAACTTCTGCCATAAGATTTGTGACCATATAATGAACGGTCCAGATTTACTATGAAATTGCAATATACATTTACAAGGAATTTTTTCCTTCGGGGGATTCTCCTCCGAACCCCTACCGGAGGCCCGCTTGCCCCCAGACCTCGTAGAGGGGGTAACCCCCCTATGCACTCCACCACGTGGAGGAGTGTAAATTCTTCAGGGGTGTAAAGTCTTCATGGGGTAAAAACAAGGGTTTTGGGGGTAAGCACACACTTTGAGGAAAATAGTAAAAAAACAAAAATAAAAGAAAAATCCTCGCTCCTCCTTCATTAAAATTGTTATATATTTTGCATTAATTCACCTAATTGAAAATTGTTTTATTTAATAAAAGGTATTGAGTTCAAATATATATATTTTTAAGTTACTTTTTGAAAAAGTTCATACAACTCTAAGTTATCTCTTAACTTTATTAACTTTATTGTAAAGTGCATTTCAATTAAATTATAAAAGTGAATCACTATAAAGTAACTTTAATATTCTTTTTTTAAGTTACTTTTGTATGCAACTTTAATTTATAAAATAACTTCATTGTAAAAATGATTTTCACTTAATCTATAAAAGTGGGTCACTCCATACGTAACTTGTTTGTAAAAGTAAGCTTATAGGCAAAGTTAGGAGGGTAATGTTTTTTTACTCAACCACCTCATTCTTTATCCATCACCATGTGGACCAACTTCTACCTGCCATGTGGTGCTTTGGTTACCTTTTATGCTTAAAAAAAAAAAAATGTATAACTTTCACTTTCAAAGTCCAGTTTTAGTGTCGTTTTTTTTAAACAACTTATTTTTTGAGAGATTTCCATCGAGACAGTTAGTTTGAATTTTTGAATCCATATTATTTACATATTTTAATATGGATTCTCCAAGTGATGTTTTACTTACTAGTACCAACTACTTCTCATGAAAATACCATATGGAGGATGTACTAAGAAGTAAAGGATTGTACTTGATTACATTGGAAAAAGAACAAGCCCTCACAGATGCTAAAAAGAAAGTCAATAGGGATAATAAAAATTATGAAGCATGTGGAATCATCAAAATTCTCGTCTCTCCTTATTTACGGTTTCACCTTCAAGGAACTGATGACCCAAATGAATATTGGACTAATCTTGAAGCCATATTTGGTAAACACAATGTGATTCGAGACCACTTGGTTGAAATTCAGTTAATGACTTTAAGTCCCAATGATTTAGCTTTCATTGAAGATTAATTATCTAAGTTCAAAACACTTAGAATTTTTCTTAAAGATTGTTAAATAGATTTTGGGAATGATCGATGCATATATGTTATTTTTTCTAATCTTAGTAGTGCATATTTTGTCTTTGTATCTAGATGTGTGGAAATCGTCTTAAGCCTTCTATCCTTGAATTTACCTTAATTAAAGGAATTATTAAAGTAAAGTGATTTTATTAATTAGTTGAGTTATTTAATTAAATACTAAAAATAATTAATATTTAATATTAGCCATTGATCTTAAGTGAGATGAGAAGTAATCTCAACCATCAATCACTTTGGAGATTAGGGTTAGGTTATAACTCAATATTGTAAAAGAAAGGCTAGGGTAAAGGGGAATAAACTTGACACATTGGTACATAACATAGAAGGACTTTTGCTCAGAGAGTTGGATCGTGAAGGAAAGTGATTCAAGGATATCTTAGATAGGTGGAGAAGGAATTCCATCTAGAGATCAATTCAAAGAGAAGAGAGAATAGAGGCAGTCGCAAGTGGGTTTCAGTAGAGCGAAGCCATAAGAAAGGGTTGAGGCATACAAAGTTTATCGTGTATCTGGATTTTAGTGGAGACAGACACATATACACGGGTTATATTAGGGAAATGCGTGTACACCTCAAAAAACATTCCAGATATGGGTCGTACAACATATAAAAGATTTCTAGGTTTTTTTGCAGTTCTATTTCTATCAGTGGGCCATTATCCCTGTTACGAGAGCCCTGATTTTAATCATAATAAAAGCATCTCATAATTGGTTTTCCCTTCAGGGTTTTTCCATGGGTATATACCCAAAATTATTGGTGTTTATGTGTGCGCGATTTGGTTTCCACTTTTGCTTCGGCTATCTTTATTTGATTTGAATATTCCAAGAATGTATTTTTGTTTTGTGAGATGCTAATCTGATTTGTAATAAGGAAATCACTAGATAACAATATACCTAGGTGTTAGAGTAAGGATTTCAACAATTTTTGATGAAAATCTCTTGTCATGCAAGCCCAATTCAATATTTTTTCCATCTTCGGCTTGCGATCCATCTTCGATGTTTGTGCCATATTTTGTTCCTATTTTGGTTTCTTCTTCAGATGATGACAGTGAAGCTGAAAATCCACCTACACTTGCTCACCTTCCTCTAGATGAGTCCATTGAACATGAAGTTTCACCAAAAACACTATTTCCTAGATGGGTCCATTCAACACGAGAAGCAGTTGGTGATATTGTCAGTGATCTTGCAGATCAATGTTGGACACATTCAAAATTATAGCAAGCCTCATCACTTTTGGCTCAAGTTTTAGAGACTCATGATCTATACACATTTGTAGAATATTTTGTCCATATATATTAGGACACAACAATGAATGAAGAGTATTTTTCCTTAATGATGAATAATAATTGAGATCATGTACCTCTTCTGGAAGGAATAAAATTTGTCAGATGTAAATGGACATATATAGATAAGTATACATTAGATGGAGGTGTTGAAATACATAAGGAATGGTTAGTTTCCAAAGGATTTTCTCAACATGAAGACATTGACTACAATGAAACATTTTCCCTTGTAGCCAAAATGAATTCCATTTACCTTGTTCTAGCCCTTGCCTCCTCCCATAGATGGGAGGTCCATCAAATGGATGTTAAATTCACCTTCTTGCATGGGGATTTGCATGAATAAATATACATTAAAAACCCTCCTAGATATGTTCATAATGACTCCATATTTGTATGTTCCCTTAAGAAATATCTCCATGGTCTTAAGAAAGCTACTCGATCTTGGTATGCTAAAATGGATAGCCTTCTTGACACTAGATTGTGTGTATGTCATTCTAAGCTAATGTCTATACCAATAAATTAGAAAGCCACCATCTCATAATAGTTTTTCTTTATGTTGATGACCTTATCCTCACTGGTAGTAACCCTAAATTTTTAACGCATGTGAAATCCAACCTTAAAAATAAATTTGAAATGACAGACTTAGGCTATTTGCATTATTTCCTCGGCCTCCAAGTATTGCAAAATAAGGAAGGTATTTCCCTTTCCTGGTCTAAGTATTCTTGTGGCCTTCTTCAATGCTTTCACATGGAAGATTCTAAACCAACCCCTTCTCCCTTCCAGTCTGGAGTCAAACTTGTTTCCACCTGTACTACTCCCAAAGTCGATGCCACTTTGTATCACCAGTTATTTGGTAGACTCTTATAATTTAATCATACATGTCCTGATATTTCCTTTGTTGTTGGTTTTTTTTCCTGATATATGGAAACACCCTATGAGAGTCATTGGAAAGAAGAAAATTCGATACTTCAATATATATTGGGTACAATTTAGTTTGGGATACATTATAGTTTAGGGGATATTGTTAGGGTCCTAACCTCCCTAACCCCTCAAGTAGATAAAATAATGTGATTTTCTATGTAATAAATCCCGTCATTAGTAGATAAGGCCTATGTAATAATGTGAACATGTCTAATGTAATAATACTTAATAGAAGTGTTATAACATCGTTTTCCACCTCATGTGCATTGATGGCCTATTGGCCTGATTCAAATACCCTTTCTCTACTTGCAGACTCAATCCCCATTTCTTCATCCTTAGAAATCAATAAAAAAAACCCATGTTTTGAGATGTACGTTCCATATCAGCTATGTAGAACTCGTACATATGCAGGTTTCCCTTTATTAGCCCGCGTACACATTTATTTGGCTAAAAACAATACAATTTTCCTAAATTTTTGTTGGGGTTTACGGGTTCCTCTGGTTCCCTACCCCCTATTTCCCATCAATAACTACTCTAACCACTTGATTGGAGTATAAAAAGGATCCAAGGGGTGGAGGAGAGAGGATCATGCCATTTTTCACCATTATGCTAGCCATACATTGCCTAGTATTCAAGCCCCTCATTCCATGCTTATGATTTATCCCTCTCAGATTTGGAAACCCCTGTTTCCATCCATCCTTTCTCCTCTTATATTTTCAGGAAGAGTTCATTATTATTTCTTGGCCCTTCTTGAGCATAATATTCAAAGGCACTATTGGTCATCATTAACTCAGATGGAGGGACCTGGAGTCGAGTTTCAGATCAGTGTTGTAGTGGTTACAGGTGGAAACTACCCTTGATTCTATTGTTTATTAATAAAAATAACTCTTTTTCCTATCCTATTTCATGTTTTAGTGTATTCTTATTTCATTTGGGAAATTTATTAGCTAAAACACTAATGGGTTTATTTTCAATCATTTTATATGAGAATTAATTATCTTGCAACTACACATTTGCATTTGTCTCCTTCATTGTGTGCAGGTGTTTGAAGGATTGTTGGAGAGGACCATTGAAGTGAAAGGATTCAATTGAGGGATGATCATCGAACGTTTGGAACCAAGTATGTCTCCCACTTTCTGATTGAATTTTATTTAGTTAGTTATAAGATTGCTTGATTGTTATTATGGGATTGAGTGGTCTTTTTGGTCAATTCTTTGTTGTGGTTGTAACCTGAAATCACAGGAGAACTTTCTTCCTCTATAATGTTATCAAGAAGATAGAAATAGTATATATAGGGCTAGAAATCATGAAAAAACTTGTCTTGTGAAATAATTTGTACTCGATCTCTGCTCTGTTGGGGGTTTCCCCTCAAAGAGGCAAGTGAATTTTTTTCTCAAGATAACAAAGGAGTCCTCATTTGCATCTATATAGTCATTGTGCTTACTATTTTGTCTCTTTCTATTAACTATTTTTGGTAATAATTATGCTACTACTTTGGATAATTCCTTCTAGTACCTTACAAGGGGTATCATAGCTCTTTCCATGGTAGATTTTTAGAAATAATTTTTTAACGCTAGAGACATGTTCTGACATCTATAAATAACCAAAGTGATCTTTCATTCAAAAGGTAAAACTATGGTTGGGGAAGAATACATGTAGGAACTACACATGGTTTCACCTTGTTGGAAACCCCTATTGGTACCCCTTCGAGTAGTATCACATCAGACAGTACTTGAACCCAGAATTTCACTCCCTCATACCCTCAGGTATATTGAGAGTCCATTAGATGTCTTGAAACCACCTATACATTCACCATTCAATTTCTCGACTGCTACAATGGCACCGAGAACAACACTTGGGTAAGTAGGTAGTATGGACAAGGGTACAATTGATCCTCCTTAGTTAGAGCCCTGAGATATTGGCCCAAGTACTATTGTTGGAACCCACAAGTATATAAGAGAGATATGGCACAGGGAAATTCCTTGTCCTTAGGAACCCTCAAAACCCTAACTATTTCTTATGAAATAGAAAATAACATAAAAGTGTTTAAAATTTGCACATCCAGTGTGGGAAACCCTACTTCCTACATCCACGTTGTGAAATTCCTACACAATCTTCACTATTAAGAATTTGGGAATTCTGTCGCTGCAATATTAATCATATCGGAGTATAAATCCACATGAGTAGAAAACAATGGTCCCATCCACACCCTTATTTGGGACCTATCCAACCAAATTCCTCTCTTCGCACTAATTGTAGTGGTACCCCTCTCTCATAAGCCTTTTTTTTCTGTGGACTCACCTACTCTTTTCCGACACCCTTATTTGGGATCCCTCTCACTAAATTCCTTTTTTCTCACTGATCGCGGTGATAACGTGTTGATACTTTTTCGTGCTTTCATTTTTCCCTCCCAAATTCTATTTTCCCCACTTCTTTACTCCTTTTCTTTTCCCCCTTCTATACCTTCCCTTTTTCCCATCTCCTTTTATCCCTTCTTTTATTCCCTTTCTTGGTTACTATAATTAAACATATTTTACTTTGTGGACATTAGGGTTCGCGGGTTGTCACATTTTCATTTCCATCCACTTACTCATGCACAAGTCTGCTTCAACACTTAGATTTTTTCTTCAAATTCGTAGGTATAGGGGTTCAAACATTTGCTCTACTTTTTTCGTGACCCTGACATTGCACTTCAACTTCCGTGATCTACATTTCAACCATTACTTAACCTTTAGCCTCATCGTGGGTGTCGTTTTCCCAAGTATTCTATTTTTTTATGCATGCGATTCCGACCGACTGACCCTCTACACTTAGTTTATTTTTTATCATCTCTCCACCCGCGGGTTCGCGGGTTGGAGGGTTCACAAAAATTCTATATTGAAATTCTTTCACACCCATCCCCGCCATTACTTTGATTTTCCCAATACAAATTAAGTACTATTTAAATGCTAACAATTTTTATGAAGACTCCGAAAAGGCCATCATTAATGGCGAAAGGATCGAGGAGTTTTTCATTAAATTTTCATTTAATCTTCATTTACCAAGGGATTAAACTATTATTATCTTTCAAAAAAAGCTTATTTGTGACCATTACCTAGCTGAAGAAATAGTTTCATCAACTTAATAGTAGCATCACCTCGACAATATTTTTGTGGTGAAATTCTAAATAATTTTGGCCACGAAGATTAGAACTTCCAATGGTCAAGAGAATACTAGTATTATTCCTCCCCTCCTACTGCACAGAAATACGAGAACGCAATTTGGACATCTGGTATTTCTCATGGTAGTTGTGTTCCAGAGGTTTTTGATTGTAAGGAAATCGTTGCATGGTGTGTGGACAAGTACGTACCTAATCAAAGGATTATATATCTCTAGGGACATTCTCCAATTTCTCTTTTGCCTCAAGTCTTCCATAAAATGCTAAAGCCTGTAGAGCCGACTGTCACCTTCAAAGGTGAAGATTGCAGAGAATTCTTGAAGAAACATAATAATGGGATTGACCTCATTCCAGAGTACTTGGAGAATCATACGTCTATCCAAAAATCATAACCATAATTCAGGTTGAATCTTTAAAGAATCCCTATCAAGAAATTGCATAGCTATTTACCAAAGTAACAGGTCAGGAGAATACTGCTTCTATATCTTAGATGATTTTATATATTTTGTATTTTACAGTCCAAGAAAAAGCTATTTTTTATTGGGGAAAGCTCATTTCTATAGAAATTGCTTCCCAATTGTCGCATTACAAAAGGATAGGAAATTCTTTATGGCCTCTTATTTGATATTTGTTATTGTGCACTGTTGCCAATTCCCAAATTTGACTATCAGTAAAAGAGTAAACTGTGAAGCAGACCCCGTCACCTTTTGGTATTAGGAATTATGGAGGCATAAAATCCCTCTATTTTTCTATGAGGTTTATAATTACTTTGTTTCAGTATTCAAAAAAAAAATGTTGGGAGAAAACACTCCTAGATATCTGTTGAAGATGCCAAATTTTTAGAGAAAAGGGGGAAGATAGAGAAAATGGAAAATCATAGTATCATAAGAATATTTTTCTCAAAATAAAATCCTTCTTTTCTGCCATATTATGTACCCGATAAATGATTTATTATAGAGGTAGCGAGGAAATATAATTTATGGTTGCACTTTTTCCATGAAAAAAAAGAAAAAAAAAACTTTGTTCTCCTGCCATGGAAGATTGGAGAGCTTGTATTGAGAAATATAAATAAAATTGATGAATTTGCAAATCATTTTAACAATGTGAGTTTGAAGTATGCTGAAAATATCAAAATTTTTGATCCAAAAAAAATATTTGTTGAACATATGCTATCAATAGGGTTTAGTAATTATTTCATTCAAACTGTTTTGAGTGAAAAAGAAGAAGTCAATAGCCAGAATACTCTTGTACATAACACTGGCGATTTAGAAACATTACTTAGCAGTAATGATCTTTACAAGGAAAAAGGAAAAAATCCAAGTGAAAGAAGTGTTCAATCTCCAGTTGTAAATCCAAAGAATGCTACATCCATGAGCAGTACTCCAAGGGCCCACCCAATTAAGAAGTTTGTAAACAATAGTTCCAATGGATGAGGAGATAAGAATCCTCCCTCTAGAAAAATTGAAAGTTCACACAAATTTCCTATGAGAAAGAAAAGAAAAACCCCATTATAGGAGGAAGAAAATAATCTCATAGGAAATGATATTCAAAGCTTCTCCTTGGAAGATATGGAACTAGAATTAGACATTGAAAAACTATTTCCTGCAATAGAACAATAATAATATGTTGTTCAAAAAGATTATGTACTGGAAGTTGTTGGGAATGAAACTTTTAGTGAGGAATAATCCTTCACTTTTCAGAGTGTTGTTTTGACAAAGAATATAAAAAGTTGATTGTTGAAAGAATTGACCAGAAAAATAGGAAAGGAAAATCCTTCTCAGAGGTCAAACGCAAGTATATGCGACCATACCAAATTTCCAAATTTCATAAGGAAACCGGGGATGCGCTTGATGAATATATTAATGGTTTAGAGGCTGAGAATGCCAGATTAAAGAAAAAGATCAGAGAATTGGAAACTACCTGGATGCCTCTTCCCATTTTGGCAAGCCCTTTGAAAATGATAAAACCAACCACACCTGGTATCAAGTTAAAAGGATCATCAAGTTTGTTTACAACGGTTCAAAATTATGTTGAGAAAAATATTAAAAAGAGAATGTCACTAATAAAATAGGCCTGGGAAGTCTCTAAAAATATTGTTTCTTTTGGTTCAAGAGAACATGCATTTCATGAATATCTTCAAGATAATTTTAAAAATGAAGAAGGGTTTTACACAGACGTTGTTTTACCATTTGGGATAAAAGTTTCAAACATGAAAAAATCAGAGAGGGGAGAAGAAGATTTGACTTCTCATAGTCGAATCAAACAGTTGAACGCCTGTTGGAAAGAAAATATTAAGAATATGAGGAATATTGTCCAAGCATGTAATGAAGCTATAGTAAAAAGAGAAGAATTATTCAAGAGGCTTACAAAAATACATTTAGTAGGTAGCACAGGTGAGGTCCAAGATCCTAAATTATTCTTCAATTCAATTTTTATGACAAAGCAACAATTTGATGAACACATGGAGATACTAAAGGGTTTATCGACTGAGAAATTTGATGGAATAATTGAATATGGTGAAGAAGAGATCGATAATTGGCTTATCAATTATTCTATGAAAAATCAAGATATTGAGGAATCGATCCTTGTTATTTATCATGACCTAAGAGGTTTAGAAGCTGAATTATTTAATATCAAAATTAGAAATGAGATAAATGTTGTGCCCATGAAGAATTACATTGAGGATTGGTTTAAAAGGGAAATTGATAAATTAACTAAAGAGGGCCAAGAAATGACAGTTGAGACAATTCTGGTAACCATCAGCAAGGATAATAAAAGGACAACAACAAGCAAGTGAAAAGTGAGAGATACCATTATAGTCTTGTTGATTTGCATCTTCCCACCTTCTTCTCTTCATAGTTTATCCCTTGTTTATATTTACTTTTATGGTCTGCGAGAGCCCTAATCCCAGTCCTCTGGACAAACACATTTTATTTCAAAGCATTGTAATAGACCTTAATATTTTTCATAAATTCCAAGAGAACTAAGTCAGGATTAGTTTTTACGGTGTTTTATAACTCTAAGTTTTGAGTATAAAATATTTGAAATTGGTCTATCATTTTCTTCCTTTGATATTTACATGTGTTTACTCTATCAAAGTTCTCTTATGTGTATGGATCATCTTCTTTTATTTTATGTGTGATCAAAAATATTTATTTTTTCTATGATGGATGTGAGGAAATTTTATTTATATTTTCAAATGTGTTATGTTTGAGGTTCCTGGTCATCTCTTAGGAATTCTCTTAAAAAATAAAACATTTTTATATTTTCTGCAACTTTTATCTTTCTTTGAGTATAAGAGTGGACTTTCGCAAGGTCGTATATCATCTCAGAAATCTAGAGTATCAAATAATATCATAAAAAAAAGAGGAGTACCACCTCTATAAAAATTCAGGAGGATTCACATCCTTGTGAGGTTTTCGTTTCGATCATAACGGATTCAAGCATCAACATTTTTGGCGACCATACTAGGGAACAATTGAAAAATTTGAAATATTGTTTAAAATATTTGAAAATGCATGACTTTGCCTTAGGATGATCAACCTCAGTTAGAAATTGGATTGAATAATCAATGAAGTGTTTTTCATCAACAATATAATCTTGTAATAAACACAGCCAAAATCATGAAAGAATTGGACAGAACTTGGAAAAAACTAGTCCGAGAAGAGGAAAGAGAAATCCTTCGAAGGCAAAGGGGGGATGAAAGAAAAGACCGAAGGAACCAGAGGCGAGCGTGAAGAGCATTAGACCAAGGTCAAAATTGAAACTGGATAAATATAAAGGACCCCTCAATATAAGGAAAAGAAAGAAATTACATAATTCGAAAAGTGAATAACTTATTCATAATGAAAAGGATAAGCTTCTAGAAATGGAATAAAGAAATGAAGAAAGACGTGAATGATCACACGAATAAATACATGAAGGACCATGTAAAGAATGATGAGAAGAAAGAAGGTGTGAATAATATATAAATAAAGGAATGAGAAGATTCAAAAATCCCAGAAGAATGAGAGATTCTCCCCTTGACTTGCATGGTGAGAAACATGAGCTCCCAATACTTCCTAAGGGTACTATGAAATAATTTTCTGGAGATGGAACAATTAACGCTAAAATACATGTTGATTTTTTCCTGGATGTTTGCCACTTTCATCTTGTGGAACATGACAATGTAATTGTAAGGTTCTTTCTCCAAACTTTATCGGGTTAGGATTATGAATGGTATAGAACTTTTCCCACCAGATCTATCGGTTCTTTTGATGATCTCGAAAACATGTTTTTGAATATTTTTTCTCCCCCAGTTGCGTACCACACTTTTCTCACTAATTTTACTCATATATTCTTAAAGAAGAATGAGAGAATACAAGATTTAAATCTTAGGTTTAATAAAACCCTGAATAAGATTCTTGAAGATAAGATGCCAAATGACCCAATGATACTTGGTTTTTATAAGAATGCAATGCCACCAAATGTAAAATTTTCTATTAGAACATCCCAAATTGACACCTTAGAGGAAGCAATGACTAAGGCCACAAAAATAGAGGAAATCATGATTGAAACGGGTTCTGACCCTAATATCGTCTTGGGAAAAGTACAGAGGCTGCTGGGTAGTCTGAATATTGATGATATAGGAGCCTCTAGTTTGAGAAAAAATGAAAAACAAAAGTCACGGTTGAGTCAAAATCAAGCCACTGGAGGAGGTTGTTTTAAGGGAACCATACCATATGTGAAGGTAGACCCTGTTGCAGCACATGGAACTAAGAAAATGATTGAGATCGCACAAATGAACAAAACAATAAGGTAAATGCAAAATGAAATAACCAGATTGAGAAAGAGTGACAATTATATACCAAACCTGAGAATGTAGGTCCAAGAACAAAGAAGGAAACCTCCTCAAGAAAATAGAGTGAGGCTTGAAAATATTGATAATCAACAAAGACAAAGGGTCCCAATATAACCAGTTCTGAATGTAGTTTTTCTAGATGAGATATATGGTGAACAAATAGTTGAGCAAGAAAATGATTATTTACCAAAGGAATATTTTGAAATTGTGTAGATGGACGAATGCAAGACGTCCATGTATATATTTGAAGAAGGAAACAATGATCCCGACTCACAAGAGAATGTTTCCCAAACACAGGAATTTGTAAATAAATCCAAAAGTAAAGATGATTCTGAAAAGGAAAAAGAAAAAAATAAAGAAAACGATAAAGAAAAGGGGAATGAGAAAGAGGCCAATAAAAATGTGACTAGTAACATTGGAGCAAAAAAACAACATATAATAACAAACCCACCTCAAATGAAATATAACATTGTATAGGATTTAAGTAAGCTGGGGATTACTCTTCCCTTCACGAAAGTGGTGAAGATCCCTCAACAGAGGGAAAATATTTTGAAATTATTGGATGAACCAACTGGAAGAATGGAGGTTGTTCTAATAAGTCCAAAACAAAGACAAAACACATCAACAATCAAGTTGAGAGGTAAAGTCCCACCCTTCTATATTTCAATTGAGAACCATGATGTTGCACTCCACAACTATCTAGTTGACACTGGCACGAAAAATAATATCATGCCATTGGTAGTAATGGAGGCATTGGGTATGAGCTGCACCAAATATTATGAAACATGAGAAAGTATTTATGCAATTAATTCAAGGCAGGTGCCAGCTTATGGAGAAATCAAATATTTTTATGCTTGGATCATTGTTGCTCCTCATATTATTACAATTTTCAATATTGTGGTGGTGGATCTTCTTCCTGCATATGGAGTTGTCTTAGGAAGAGATTGGTCATCTATGATAGGAGGATATATAATGAATGATGGAAGTTGCATGATGTTGAAATATAAATACATACCAATGATCAAGGTTCCTCGTGAACCCAGGAGGTTGTTTTTCTTCAAAAAGAAGGATGATGACTTAGTGGAAGATTACATAGATGCTAGGATAAAATATTATGCTATCCTATACATGGAGCAAATTGAGGACATGGAAAATCAAGATAATTGTTTCAAGGGTTATTGGAGGATGTCATTTGATGGATCCTGCTCAAGTTCAGGGAGTGGAGTTGGAATTTTTCTTATAAACCCAAAAAACATTATGCACCCACATGCTGTCAGACTTGAATTTGCGTGCACAAATAATGAGGAAGAATATGAGGATTTGATTCAAGGAATGATCCTTGCACAATAAATGAATATAGAACATTTGATTGTAACTGGTGACTCTGAGTTGGTAATAAATCAAGTTACCTAGAGATACAAGATCAAGAAAGAAAGACTCAAATTATATTTCAAAAGAGTTAATGAATTCACTACTACATATGACCAAATTTGCCACGGTTTTTCGTTGCTATTGCCACACATATCTGTCGCACTTTCCATGAAGGAAAACAACATTTTTCGTGGAAATTTTTACATCTCTATCCACACACTAAGTATTCGTGGAAACAACGACGAAATTAGGCCGCCACGTGTCATCATCCTAAATATTTTATGTTAAAGTTTTTTGTTCACATCGTCGTAATTATGAAAAACTATCATCCATAGATCGACGAACATACGTCAGAAATATGGAATCCCATAGCAAATATTTAACTTCTTGCCCTGAACGTTCGTCGCTATAGGGACGCAAGTTCGTGGCAAGAAGAAGATATGTATACCTTCTTGCGACGAACATGTGTCACTATAGTGACGACATAGTGGCAATAGCGATGAAGTCCTTGGCAGACTAGAAAAACCACCAATGGCTTGCAAAGCAGATGCCATACTTGCGACGAACATACGTCGTTATAGCGATGACTTNGCACTTTTTTCCTTTTCTCAGATTATTTCTCAAGTAAAGATTAGTTTTATTCTTTATTCTCCTTGATTCTCATCTTCTCCGGTCTATAAATAAGTGTGCAAGCAAAGGAGAAAATTCCCTATTCTATGTGTCTATCCAGATCAGATGCACCTTGACTGTGTGTGTGTCATCGGATCCTAGGGAGGAGTGCAAGCCCCACTTTAGAGGATTCATGGGAGATTAGTAGTTGGTTGACACATGGCATATATACTTGACTATTGAGTAAAATCAAACACTTTCAATGTTGGGAAGAGGGGGATTCATTTGGAATCCACTTGGATGTGTTATTTGGAGATTCCCTTTTTCTATCATTTGTGTGATTTTCCTTTTTTTCCTATCTTCTCCAAGTGGGGCTCTATCTCCCCTTTTTACGAAGATTTTTCAAGAAAAACCTAGTTTTATTCTTTATTCTCCTCACTTTTCATCTTCTCTTGTCTACAAATAAGTCTGCAAGCAAAGGAGAAATGATCAATGTCTTCACCCTTCCATCTTCTTGGTTACATTTTATTTATTTAATATTTAGAGGTTTGAGCAAGCACTTGTGCTATTGTATTGGATGAAATTACCACATGCACTACAATAGTTCTAGTTTAGTGTTGTGAAGAGATTGAAAGACTCTTGTCACAATTACTTCTAACCCCCAACATCCTTGAATGTGTTCATTTGAGCCCAACTTGCTTGGAAGTTTGTTCTTCCTACAACTCTCAGTAATAAAGATCCAATCAACATATTTTGGAAGAAAATACAAACATACTTGTGTGTGAGAATTCTATTTTTTGCATAGCTATTACTTGTTTAAATGTTTACTTCTTAAATCCATGAACTTGTGAGATTCAAATAATTTTTTTTTCCTAACAAGTTTTCTACTTCAATCACTCCATTAATCAAGGACAAAGCACCAGTCACTTCAAAAACATAGTTGTGTTTTAATCCTTTTAAGTTTAAAGGAAAAATACAATGAATAATCATTTATTTTTCCAAACTAATGGAAAATTTGTTAAGGGAACGCTCTATTTCAGCAATAAAACATTGATTTAGAGTATTTTCCACACTTTTTAGGCCAACTTTGTTTGTTGTTATGTAACTTTAGTTGCAGAAACAATGAGAATATATATCAAATTTATGAATTTTCCAACTTATTTTGACACATAATCATAAATTCAAAGTTTAAGCTCGTCGATAGTCACTGGAACCTTAAATCACCTAAGGATACTCCCATGTGGTTGGGAAAGAAAAGAGAGAGGATTTTAGTGAAATGACTTTAGCTCTTATCCTAGAGTTATCTGAACTCCATTTTTGTCTCTCCCAGGAAAGAATCTTCGGATGATAACATCTCTATATTTCTAGATATATTATTTGTATTGGAATATGTCACAAAAATCCAAAAAATTGGTGCAGCCCATATCCTGGTCTAAGCAACAAGCTCAGGCTCCTCAGAACATTAGTTGTCAATATGTTAAAATATCTACCTCTGTTTGAACAATTTTATCTTTCAACAGAGAAGCCATTCAAACATTCTCTTAAACAAAGGTAGACCTGAACATATACTACACTACAAGTAGTTAGACAAACCCATAAAAAAACAAAGTGTTCCTTAAAATAAGAATGAGATTGTCAACAGTTAAAACTTGACGAGGTAATTTTAACTGAGCATTACAAGGAACCAACGCCATTTAGAAAATAAATACTTTAAATATAATTTGAATTGCATTTTACTTTTAGAAAATATCTTGGCCACACAAAGCATTGCCACCATTTTACGAAGATAAAATAATAATTCCTAGTACGTAAATAATATTAATAATCCTTGAATATATATTGAATGAAGAGATATGAAAAGAAAGCACATCAAAAGTTATTTCAAATGAGGATTTGCTTACCATGAAGCGACGACATTCCCTACGGCCAAGGGCATTTCAATCTGAGAGGGTAGGGTGATGAATACATGGGAAATGTTGTTAAAGGTTCAATCTCCTAGAGTGATACATGTGGTTTTCTTTCACGTGGTTGTGAATCTCAAAGTTTGAATCAGAAAGCTTTGAAACTTCCAAGTTCTGCAATCAGTCATTATCCAGATTGCAAAAAATGCATAGTTCTAATTATTGAATTCAAAAATTGGTATCATACAAACCATTAATTTCACAATATTCATTTTGTGCTTAACACCATTAGCAAATAACTCGTGTAAAGACTCACAATTTATCACAAGCATAATCTCAACAGAACTTGCAGTTTGGAACGTGTTGAATTGACAACGTGCATTTAACAGAAGAGGCACAATAATCTTTACATGAAAGATCTCTTGGTTGCGATATATGCATGTTTTGGATGCAATATTTTAAGGTTGTCTGTTATGTATGTATGCATGTATGTATATTTCCATTTTTATAATGTTAGATGTGTTATGTAGATGACTACTATATCATAACACAACCCTCCCTTCTTCCTGACGATGACCGCCTTCCCCACCCCTTGGAGAATGATCACTCTCACCAGGACCTTCTCTTCTCTCGGCCCGAAGAGTACAATACTCTTCTATCTTCCTATCGGAAGATCTACCCACAGATTCTCTCTTACTCGATCCCCCTTTCTGCACTCAGAGGATCGGAACTTCGCGCCTTCGCGAGTTCGAATTTGAATCCTGGACTCTCGGATGTCTGAGGCCCGAGATGTCGGTCAATCACTAACTTCCCTTACTTCGCTATATCACGACTTCGTGCTTTGCGACGATCAACACTTACGGTTCCAACTGCTGATATGCGATGTGTCGAGATGTCGACCTCGTGATCTCGCTCCTTCGCGTCCTCGCCACTTGCGAGACCAATCGCTTAGCCCTTCAACTCCCGAGACCCGATATCCTGATATCACCTGCCACGTCCCCACTCTCGTGGTCCCCACGATATACGAAATTACTCGGAACTTCGCACCTCGCGATCTCCATGACCAAGTTTTCAATCGCTTCCACACGAAACCCCGATATGTCCAAATCCACGAATAGAGTCACGCTCCTCGTGATTCTGATCGACGCCCCTACTCTTCCGGACGTCGAACTTCTTCTGCCTACACTGTAGACTTCACGTCCACTTTCATCCTTGAACAATCCCCGAACAAGAAGTGTCTCTCCCCGAGACTTGTCCGTCAACCTGCGCCTATTCTATGCAACTGGCTCACGCACAACTTTTCTCCACTGTCCTTTGACAACTTCGAAGACCTATCTCTTGTGAGCTTCCATGCTTCAATTCCCTCGGGAAGAAGCTCTTGCACACACTCCTTGCGACAATCTTCAATAACGCCTAAGTGTTGAAATCTTCTCGACTCTGCGCACACCTGCAGCAACAGTCTTTCACTTCCCTTTGCTCAGAATCACAACTCTGAGACTTCTTCTAGCCTGCGCACACCTTGCACATCTCCGACGCTAAACTTGCACTTCTGAGAACTTAGTCCAGAAAGCTTTCTCTAATTGAACCCTGCAGTCACGCACTCCTTGCGGACAAATTCAACTGCACTNGTTGAATTTGTCCGCAAGGACAAATTCAACTGCACTCCTTGCAGGAATTCTTTGGTTCAAGATAGAGAAACGATCGAAACTAATTCCCTGTTCTCACAGACTTCATTTCAACCATGAAATCACATACACAACATATAAAAGAAAACATATGGCAAGAAGAAAACACTCATGAGCATAATATCATCAATACACAGAGACTAACACGACCATGAAATTGAATCAAAGCTCTTTTTATTAATTCAATGTCTGTACATGGAGGTTCTTCATACACTTCTCTGCGTGCTCTTCTCTTCTGCTTCTCGATGGTTGATGTTACAATGTACAAAGGAGGGTGTCTATATCCCGTTTCCCTCTCGAGCTCTAAAGCTATCAAATCTAGAATTAAATGTTCTATCTACTTTACATTAAATCTATTAAATGCCTCATATACCTAAGGATGAGAGATTAAAGGCTCAAGGTCCATTACAATACAAGTGCGTCGTCTCTTAAATGAACCATTTAAGATCACGCAAAAATTCAAAGTATTTCAAAATGTGTGTTGGCTTATCCAGCTGTTCTTCCGCTCCACGCTGGCTCGCTTGACGTGGGCTATGCTCCTGCATCATACTCCCTGGCTTGAAAAATTTCATGGGCTCCTATCCATGAGCTCCTGCACGGTCTGTCCATGTTTCTGGATCACTGCCTCAGTCTCCCAGCTGGCATCCTCCACTGGGTGGTTCTTCCATTTGACCAGATACTCAAAATACTGCTTCCTTCTAGTCCTTCTACCCACTCTCTTGTCCAGTATGCATTCCATCTACGGCTTTTCTGCAACTGGAAATTGCTTCGTCCACTGGATCACTGGCTCCTCAGTTCCAGTGTCTGTTTCTCCAGCCCTGTATGGGTATAAGTCTGCTATGTTAAATATCAGAGATATTTCGATGCCATTCGACAACTCGATCTCATAAGCGTTTTCTCCGAATTTCTTCAGGACTCTGCATGGTCCGATTTTCTTCATCTTCAGCTTATTATATGTTCCCCTTGGAAACCTTTCTTTCCTTAAGTGTGCCAGAACTAGATCGCCAAATTCAAACTGAAGTTGCCTTCAATGTTGATCTGCCTTGCGCTTATACTCCTGATTTGATCTCATCAGTCGTTCCTTCACCTGACTGTGAAGTTCTTGCATTGCTTCAACAAACTCTTCTGCACTAGCGCTGCTAGTCACAGTCTGTTCTGACTCCCTGAGTTCAAAAACTCCTCTCGGTTGTGTCCCATACACAATCTGAAATGGAATTTTGCCTGTACTCCGATTCACCGAATCATTGTACGCAAACTCTGCCTGTGGCAACACATTGTCCCAACTGCTGTGGTGCTCTGTCACCAAGCTTCTCAACAAGTCTCCCAGACTCATGTTGACCACTTCTGTCTGTCCATCCGTTTGAGGATGATAAGCAAAACTAAATTCTAAATTAGTTCCTAGATTCTTCCATAGCGTCCTCCAAAAATGACCTATGAATTTGGTATCCCTGTCCGAAACTATGCTTTTCGACAATCCATGAAGTCTAACGATCTCCTTAAAAAACAAATTTGCGATGTGCGTCGCATCACTGGTCTTCTGGCATGGAATGAAATGTGCCATCTTTGAAAACCTGTCCACGACCACAAAGATAGAATCAACTCCTCTTTGCATCCTTGGCAAACCCAATACAAAATCCATGATAATCGCTTCCCATGGCCTCTCTGGTATGGGCAATGGCTGATAAAGACCTGCATTCTGCTTTTTCCCTTTCGAATGCTGACAAATTCGACACCTGTCAACAAACCTTTTGACATCTGCTCGCATGCCTGGCCAAAAATACGATTCGCTCAACTTCGCGAACGTTTTTTCATGTCCAAAATGACCTGCTAGTCCACCACTGTGTTTTTCCTTCAACAGGTTCTCCCTCATGGAGAAATTCGGAATACATAGTTGATTGCCTCTGAAGAGAAATCCTTCCTAGATCATGTAATCTATCCAAGGACTCCGATCTTTGAGAAATGGATTCTTAGCTGCCTCATATGCTTCTGCAAAATCTGCATCACCTGTATACATGTCCTTAAGGTTTTCAAAACCCAAGGTTTTGACTCGAAACTCCTACAGGAACAAACACTTCCTACTCAAAGCATCAGCCACTTTGTTAGCAGTACCTGCAATATGATTAATCACAAACGTGAAATTATGCATATACTCTACCCATTTTGCATGTTTCTGATTCAACTTATCTTGTTGACTCACAAACTGCAATGCATGATTATCACTATACAAAACAAATTCTTTTGGGACCAAGTAATGCCTTCACTTCTTCAGTGCATGTATGATAGCATAAAATTCCTTATCATACGTGGAGTATTTCAGCTTCGCGTCATCCAGCTTCTCGCTGAAATATGCAACTGGCCTGTCATCCTGACTCAAGACCGCTCCTATGGCATACCCACTGGCGTCACATTTCACTTGAAACGTTTTCTGAAAATCAGGCAATACCAACACTGGTTGCTCTGTGATCTTCCGCTTCAACAGATTGAAGATTTTCTCAGCCTCTGTTGTCCAATGAAAAAATTTATGTCGCTTCTTCATTGTGTCCATCATCGCTGTGCTAATTCCACTGAAATTCCTGATGAATTTTCTGTAGAAACTAGCCAACCCATGGAAACTTCTCACCTCGAAAACATTTCTCGATGATGGCCAATTCTGTATCACATCCACCTTCTCTGGATCCATCTTCAACTCATTCTCCGAAATAAGAAAACCCAAATAAATGAGCTCTGTCTTCATGAACGAACATTTCTTCATGTTGATCAACAACTTCTCCTACTGTAGCTTTCTCATCACAATGGCCAAATGTTTCAAATGTTCAGCCTTTGTCTTACTGAAAATCAATATGTCATCCAGATATACGACTACAAATTTCCCGATGAATTCCCTTAGGACTTCATTCATCAGTCTCATGAATGTTCTTGGTGCGTTTGTCAAGCCAAACAACATGACCATCCATTCGTACAAACCTTCGTTTGTCTTGAATGTTGTCTTCCATTCATCACCTTCTCTCATGCAAGTCTGGTGATATCTTCTTTTCAAATCAATTTTTGAAAAATAATTTGCCCCACTCAGGCAATCCATCAGATCATCCATTCTCGGTAGTGGAAATTTGTACCTGATGGTAATTTTATTTATCGCTCTTGAGTCAGTGCACATCCTCCAGCCTCCGTCCTTCTTCGGACTGAGTATTGTCGGTACAACACATGGATTCAATCTTTCCCTGACTAATCCTTTGTCCATCAAATCTTGGACCTGCCTCTTGACTTCTTCATTCTCCCGCGGCGTCAACCTGTACACGGCCTTATTTGGTAAACTTGCTCCTGGTATGAGGTCTATGTGATGACTCGCACTTCTTATCAGTGGCAACGAATGGGGTAATTCGTCCACTATTATGTCAGCGAACTCTTCCAGCAGTTCCTGAATCTCATCTGGAAAGTCATCCACTCTTGTGCTAGTCAAGACAATTCTCGACTTCCTGACCATAAAGAACTATGGATCTTCCTTCTTCTCCATCTCTGTGAGAAGTTCTTTCCCACTCATGAGAAGTATTGTATTGCTTACTTCAGGCTTCACCTCCTTATCTTTTATCAGAAGCAACCTATGGGTTCTCCCATTCTTCTCCAGTGTATATGTGTTCATTCTCCCATCATGAATCACATTTCTGTCATATTGCCATGGTCTATCCAATAAAAAATGACATACGTCCATGGGAATAACATCACACAAGATTTTATCATTATATCCCCCTATTTTGAACTCAACCAAGCATTGTTTGGTAACACTCACCTGATGTCCTTTCTGTAGCCACGAAACTTTGTATGGACTCGGGTGATCAGTCGTTTCTAGCTCTAATTTTTCCACCATCTCGGCTCCAACGAGATTATCCGTGCTACCACTGTCCACGATAACCTTGCATTTCTTGTCCTTGGCTGTGCAAGCTGTTCTGAACAGTCTGGTCCTTTGCATTGAGCTTTTCACCTCCTTCTCATGTGTCAAAAGGACTTTATGCATCCCAAGCGATCTTCCGCCGTATGCATCTTCGTTCTCAGCATCACGCCTATGTGCTTCAGTGATGTGAGATTCTCCTGTGTCTTTCTTTTTCTCTAGACACTCGAATGACTTGTGCCCATTCTTCCCACATGTGAAACATGTGATTACTCCTCCTCTTCCTCTATCTCTACCTCTAGTACGAGGAAGAGTGTTTGCATCAGCATAATCCTCTCGCTGATCATTCTGTTGTCCTCTCTGTTCAGCATATGGTTGCCTCTGCTGTGAGGTTCCGCCTCTTTCAACCTTTCCCTGAGGTTTCGTCCATTCCTCCTTGGGCTTCTGGTTTCTTTCCTGGGCAACTGCTTTGCCTCTTGGCTGACTTCTGCCTCACCCTCACTGTCCTTGCTTTCGGCTCAGCTTTTCTTCATCTTTCAGAGCCATGTGGTACGCATCCTCTACCATTCAGATGGTCAACATGCTCAATTCATCCTGAATGTCATATCTCATACCATTCAGATATCTCGCCACTTTCTCATCATTTCTCTCCCGATGACCTGCTCTGATGTTGAGCTTGTAAAACTCCTCGGTATACTCTTTTACCATCATCAGTTTCTGCCTCAGGTTCTGCATTCGCCTGAATAGAGTGATATGATAATCCCGCGGGATGAATTTCGTTTTCATCTTCACGATCATCTGATCCCGGCTTTTGACCTTTTACTTGCCTTTGCAGTGTCTATCAGCTTGTAGCTCGTCCCACCACAATGATGCATGTCCTTTCAAGCGTGTAACTGCATTCTTGACTTTCTTATCCTCTTCGATATCCTCAAAGTCGAAGTAGGTGTCAAGAGATCTTATCCAATCTAGCAGCTCCTCTGCATCCAGATTTACCTCATAGACTGGAATGTCCATTTTTGCCTTCGCACCCATCCTTGTGATGGCTTTGATCAACCGCTCTGTTGATGCATCTTCTTCTGTGACTTGTTCTTCATGTCTAGCTTCTTCTTTGACCTCGGAATCACTAAGATCCCCTGCACCAACTCTGTGTCTTTGTGTTGTTTCCATCTCCTCAAGCCTCTCTCGAATATCTCTCATCTGCCGCTCCATTTATGGATTTCCTGCTGGTCTAACTCTTCTTCTCACCTCCCTATCTTCTGGGTCTGGTGATTGTCTTTCTCTTCTTGGCGGCATGGTGTAATCCTTTTCTCCTTCTCTGCTACAGAAATCAAAGAACTATTCCAGCTCTGATACCACTCCGACGACGAACGCCTTCCCCACCCCTTGGAGAACGATCGCTCTCACCAGGACCTTCTCTTCTCTCGACCCGAAGAGTACAATACTCTTATATCTTCCTATCGAAAGATCTACCCACAGATTCTCTCTTACTCGATCCCCTTTTCTGCACTCGGAGGATTGGAACTTCGCGCCTTCACGAGTTCGAATTTGAATCCTGGACTCTCGGATCTCCGAGGCCCAAGATGTCAGTCAATCGCTGACTTCCCTTACTTCGCTATATCGTGACTTCGCGCTTTGCGACGATCAACACTTACGGTTCCAACCGCCGATACGCGATGTGCCGAGATGCCGACCTCGCGATCTCGCTCCTTCACGTCCTCGCCACTTGCGAGACCAATCGCTTAGCCCTTCAACTCCAGAGACCCGATATCCTGAGATCACCTGCCACATCCCCACTCTCATGGTCCCCACGATCTACGGAATTCCTTGGAACTTTGCACCTCGCGATCTCCACGGCCAAGTTTTCAATCGCTTCCACACGAAACCTCGATATGTCCAAATCCACGAATAGAGTCACGCTCCTCGTGATTCTGATCGACGCCCCTACTCTTTCGGACATCGAGCTTCTTCCGCCTACACTGTACACTTCACATCCACTTTCCTCCTTGAACAATCCCCGAACAAGAAGTGTCTCTCCCTGAGACTTGTCCGTCAACCTGCGCCTATTATATGCAACTGGCTCACGCACAACTTTTCTCTGTTGTCCTTTGATAACTTCGAAGACCTATCTCTTATGAGCTTCCACGCTTCAATTCCCTTGGGAAGAATCTCTTGCACACACTCCTTGCGGCAATCTTCAATAACACCTAAGTGTTAAAATCTTCTCAACTCTGCGCACACCTGCAGCAACAGTCTTTCACTTCCCTTTGCTCAGAATCACAACTCTGAGACTTCTTCTAGCCTGCGCACACCTTGCATGGCTCCGACGCTAAACCTGCACTTCTGAGAACTTAGTCCAGAAAGATTTCTCTAATTGAACCTTGTAGTCACGCACTCCTTGCGGACAAATTCAACTGCACTCCTTGCAGGAATTCTCTGGTTCAGGATAGAGAAACGATCGAAACTAATTCCCTATTCTCACAGACTTCATTTCAACCATGAAATCACATACACAACATATAAAAGCAAACGTATGGCAATAAGCAAACACTCATGAGCATAATATCATCAATACACAGAGACTAACACGACCATGAAATTGAATCAAAGCTCTTTTTATTAATTCAATGTCTGTACATGGAGGTTCTTCATACACTTCTCTGTGTGCTCTTCTCTTCTGCTTCTCGATGGTTGATGTTACAATGTACAAAGGAGGGTGTCTATATCTCGTTTCCCTCTCGAGCTCTAAAGCTATCAAATCTAGAATTAAATATTCTATATACTTTACATTAAATCTATTAAATGCCTCATCTACCTAAGGACGAGATCTTAAAGGCTCAAGGTTCATTACAATACAAGTGCGTCGTCTCTTAAATGAACCATTTAAGATCACGCAAAAATTCAAAGTATTTCAAAATGTGTGTTGGCTTATCCAGCTGTTCTTCCGCTCCACGCTGGCTCGCTTGACGTGGGCGATTCTCCTACATCACTTCCCTCCCTCTCATAATTAAATGTGATGCTCTCAACTTTAATCAAATCAACCAAGATAAAAACAAATAGGTGTCCCAGTTGGTATTTTGGGCCCTATCAATTCACCAACTGCACCCACATGCCACCATAGTTTATACCATTTTTTCTCATATATTCATTTCGATTATTCAATTTTTTCAAAGATGTCATAATATAAAAGGTATGTCTCTTCCAAGTAATCAAGGTCAACTTCTCCATTCATCAATGTTTTTCTATGACAAAATGTAATGGTGCAATATAAGGAGGAGAATATGGACTAGCTTTAAATATGCTATCTCTTTAAATGTGTCTCTTTAGCATTAAAAGGTATCCGTCAATGAGATGTTGATATGGTTAGGAGATTGTGCAAGGTGCACAAATTTGTAATGAAGTTTGCTTGATGAAATAATCACATGTTGAAGTTCATGACCACGGGGCCCCTAACTAGGGTTGTTGTTAGACCCACAAAGACAAAAGAGTCACAAAAACATGGTAAAGAACAATGTCAACACTACAATAAGACCCAAAGATGCCTGCAACACTCCCAACTATTACAAACACAACATTAAAATGTAGGACACAGATACTGCTGTATTTGACACATTAGTCAGGGAATTTCTCTCTTCCAATACATTATATCTTCTTTATGGATTTCTTTTGATGAAAGCTGCCTAGAAATGATGCAATAAAATAATATCAAGGAATACCTAAATTTTCAGATAAAACATAATATGTCAATAAGTTCCGCTACAAATCACATAAGAAGTACATTTTCCATATAAAACATTACTTACCTAATGTATTTTCCAAGTACATAAATAATTTGTTTTATGTTGTTGTCAAAGTCATCTGGGAGAGATAAAGGTAGAACATATTGTAACAAAAAACAAATAATAATTATTTGTTTCCTAAAAATGCATACCAATAAGGGAATATATTATAACCTACTAATTACCTTAATGAATGTATGCCAGTCATGTGTTTTAACCCCACCAAAATCACCTTTTTTCGTTAATATATTTTGTATGTTCAACGAAAACCCTGTCGGAAACCTAATTTTTCGAATGACCTCTTTTACAATATTGCTTTGTTGCTCTATCAATAAACAAGGAAGAGTAGTAATCTGTTCATGACCATCACCATTATAATTAATAATAGCACTTTGCAATGCGTGATTAGCTTCCTGGATGTCACTACAAATCTTTCCAATTCTCTCTTTGTCAGTCCTTCCATCTAATATTCACCATAACAGTTTTGTTATGTTCTTCCCGATATGCATTGTATCAAACATATGAACTATTTGTAGGTGCTCGTAGTATGGAAACCTATTTAATTTCATCGGGTAACTTTTCATTCCTCGTGGAAGCCCATTCGTGCCTTAACGACATTCATGAAACATCAAAAAAATGAAATTAACACTAATTAATCAAACAAAATGACATTAATACTAATGAAATTAACCAAATATTTATATAATATATCATACATAAATAATTTTCATACCTTGACGATTTCTAATATATTCCAACTTCCATAGGTGAGGTGTCATTCTTCGTGGTTTTTTTCCATTCTCTTCTTTACCATTGAATTTGTCTTTGTTTGTAGTTCGATAACTATGGTTCTTAGGAAGAAGCTTCCTATACTCATCAAACACTTCCTTTCCTAAACTCTTTGAACGATGAGATTTTATCCTGGGACCACAAACTGGGCATGAAAATTTACCCTTTGTTTGAAGACCTACAAGATATATGAATTAATGTAGCGAATTAGAGTTACAATTTAAAATAATGCATGATATTTTCAATAAACATATATAATATTAAATCACAAAATAAATTAACAATATACCACAAAAATGTGTTAACCCAGGATCATCATGAATTGTCTATGATAGTATTCCATGGAATTGAAATCGTTTTTTTCCCTATTGGTCTAGAGATGTCATATATAGTGACGCCAACCCATAAATTCAAGAACTCATCGATAAGAGGCTCAATATATACTTTCATATCTTTAATCTGGTACTTACCTAATTGGTTCAACATACATGATTAATTATACTTATCTAGATGTCATTATATATAAAAGACATAATTACCATGCACAAAACAAAGAAATGAAATATTTTGTCATACTTTAAAGAAAATAAAAGGTAATTAAATACCTGGAACAATCATTGCCAACATTGTGTTCTCTCTCTTGATCGACATACAAGGAGGAAGGTTATTTTTTATAACAAAAACAGGCCACACTAAGTACGTATAATGAATCTCTCCAAATGGATTGACACCATCAGCTGCCAATGAAAGTCTAACATTACGAGGTTCTTCTTTAAAAATTGGCCACTTTTCTTCGATGTACTTCAATGCAAAACCATCTACATGCATTCAAATAAAATTGTCTCGACTTCTGTTATTTGCATGGAAATCCATAAACTGTGCTATACTTTGGCACATGAACAACAGTTGGAAGCATGGAATTATCGAGATATAATGAAGAAATTTGCTAGGCACCTTATTTGACGCTTTATCAGTTCGATATCCACTTATTTGACATTGTGGGAATTCATTTTCTAATGCATATTGTCCATAGTTGATGATATTATCATTAGGACATGCATCAATAGCTTGATACTCCATTCCAATTTCTTTCATAATCATGAATATTTCTCAATATGTGAGTGGAAAAATATTTGATGTCAGTAATAGAAATTCACCTAACAATCTACAAAATTCAAAACAATAAGTCAATGTAAACAATATTAATCATCAATATCACATCCATACTTTACAAATTAGAAAACAATAGCAATATAGGAAAAAAATGAGCCTTTTAAGTATTTGTGAACATGCAAGCATAAATAATTAACAAATTAAATAACCTAGTATCTGTGTGAGGCATGTGTTTGATAAACCATTCAAAACCTTCAAGTTCACCAACAACAATATAGAATATAGAAGATTTGTTGTTGAGCCTTCATAAAGAGGTTGACGTTACTTCTCGAGTAGAGGATCAACATCATGACTATCATCCTGGTTGTCCTCATCCATTGGAGAAAATGTGTCTTGGATAAATCTGTGTATCTCATCTTCCTTATTTGTATCACTAATGTTATCTCCATCCATATCGTCATTAATAACTTGATCAACAACTTCAATATTCTGATCTTGAAGTTCATCACCCTGTAAAGGAGTATTTCTGCTAGTACTTGGCAAATAACTCTCTAGAGTTTGACATTTTGGGGTCATCATCTATATATTTAAAAACAACGTAGTAAAGTTAGTGTGTATAGAGAATATAAAAAAAAAACGATAAGAAATATTACTAAAATCCATGACATGATGACTATTATAGAGAATACATTAAATATTGAATAACCTCTTACCAACGGACGATATTCATAACCCCGTTCGGCGTTCCCCTTCTCTCTACAATGTCTTTCAACTGTTG
Source organism: Picea sitchensis (assembly GCA_010110895.2). Taxonomy (NCBI): domain Eukaryota; kingdom Viridiplantae; phylum Streptophyta; class Pinopsida; order Pinales; family Pinaceae; genus Picea; species Picea sitchensis. The sequence continues at coordinate 141,462 of SNQJ01S0005140.1, read as the reverse complement.
TTATTAAAATTCTTCTTCTTTGCAATCCCTTGCAATCATAGCAAGGGAAATAACATTTTCCATTGCCCCTTGCCTCTAATGCCGCTCTAAACTAAGAAAGATTCCTGTCATTTTTCGTTCATAGTGAAAAATCCTTTTACTGACAAGTAATTGTGTTACCTACACCATACCAAACAACAAGTTGTCAAATGTTTATATTTTAGCTACTCCTTCATGATATTTCAGCTACTCCTTTCGATTATGATATGTTTATTTATAGTGACATACAATTCTCACAATTATTTTTTCTAAGACATTTTGACATGCTTTTTTTATTATTATCGATTAAATATTAAGATCGATATGCTTCAATTTGTACTTTAGAGTAGTGTGTACTAAATCACCATGGAAAATAATTACACACCTTTTAACGAAAGTGGTCAAAATTTCTCAAACTTGAATCACTCGACACCATACACTAGCCTCTAAGTTGTTTTGTAGAGAAAATGTCAATCTTTGAAATTCACCAGTAAAAAAAGAATGCCATCCACTTGTCATCCATAATTGGGTTTGGTTGGTTTAAATTATGATGTGTTGATTTGCAGCTACATACAATGGTCACACTTTTATGTTACTTATAGTGGTCACGATTTTATTTTCTAGGACACTTTGGCATGTTCTCATTTTTCATTGTCTGACTAGTAGATTTCATCATGTTATCATAGATTTCATCATGAAATTTTTATATTTTAGCTACTCCTTATTAATAGTGTATAAAAAAGTGACATCAACTACAAACTAGAGTTAATCACTACATCTAGAATTGCGTGTGATTATAAAAAATTGAGAGAAACAACATCACAAAAGAATACAATGTTATATGACTAACCTAACCTAATACTAGACTCAAAATATGAAATTAATATATATAGGTACAACATCATAGAAACACAAAAGTTAGAGAGCTAACAAGGTCGCTAAGGGATAGGATTAGAACTAAGAGGATTTTTTTTCCACTTTCTATTTCAAACATTAGTCCAACCAGTAAAGTTGTTATCAGTTGGTGGTTTTGTAATAAGGATTAAATTTACATAAGGAATTGTAGGCTCAAATTGATCTAGATTGATAATGAAATCCGTTTTTAATGTTTGAATTGTCTTATTGATGGAGTAATTTTCCCTCTTCTTAAAATACTTCTTCGGAAAATATTTTTCTTGACATTTCACATGAATTTCCATAGAATATACTAGCTAGATCCAAAAACTAATGACATAACAATTTTGAAATATGGTAATGCACATATAATATATTATCAAGGAAAAAACAAGCTACATGAAATTTCATTTGAACAAAAATTTACAAGTTAAATGAGTATATGTAAATAAATAAATAAAAAAACATACTAACCTTGCAAGTTCAAAATCCGAGTTGTGTAGATCGAGAATTGGATTTGTTCAACTGGTGGGTGACGAAAAAAATAAACAGCTCAAACAAAATCCATGAACAATGTCACAACTATAGAAAATATGTCGAAAGGTCTCTTAAAGTCAGGTATATGTAGATCAATTATTGTCGATATAGCGACAAAAATGCATGAGTTGACCTGCAAAAGTCAACTAGATGTTGCAAGCCACATGTGTTAGCAGGTACTTTTGAGGTAGGCAATACTCGTCACTATAGAGATGAACTTTCATGGTAATAGTGACGATAATCGCGCCCAACTTAATAAAAACATGAAAAAAATGGAAACATGGAAAATTTTCGTGGAATAATCCGTCCATATGTAGTAGTGATTGATGGAATATTTTAGCTCTTTTAACATTTCTTTCATTGCAAGGTTTAAAAACTAGAAGGCAGATTCATTAGATTTGGTGTCTTCATTGTCAAACTCAGATGATGTTCAGAGAAAAACAAATTTTCAAGTAAAAAGAGTATTTCAAACTTTTGTACCTGAAAATAAAGAGTATTTACAAGTATTTGAGAATGATAAAGAACTAGAATTTTTTTTGGTAAATAATGATGAAGATGAGGATAATGATATCGTTGATGTTTTGAAGAATTATATCTAGTCTGAATCTAGTTTTACAAAATATGATCATGCTAACAATATCCTAGAAGAAGTATCGGTACAAAATTTATAAGAAACAAGAAAGATTAATATTGGGACTGATAGTTCCCCAAGATATGTCAACTTGGGAGTTGATTGCACAGTTGATGAAGTTGATCAATATGTCGTGCTTTTTAAATAATATCTTGATGTGTTCGAATGGAGTTATGATGATTTGAAGGAATATGACAAAACACTATTTCATCACATTATTCCATTGAGAGAAGGAAAAAAGAATGTCAAGTAGAAGATAAGGATGATGAAACCCAAGTTGAATCCATTGGTAAAGGTTGAATTAGAAAATTTAAAGAAAGATGGAATAATATATCCCATTAGACATTCTGATTGGATTTCAAATCTGGTGGTTTTGAGAAAAAAAGACTGGGGAGATTCAGATTTGTGTAGATTTGAAGGACCTTAATAAATCAAGTGTTAAGGATAATTATCCTCTTCCTAATGTGGAATTTCTCCTCCAACAAGTCACAGGATCAACTTGCATGTCCATGTTAGATGTTTTTTCTAGGTATAATCAAGTCTTGGTTGTTGAGGAAGACATAGCAAAGACAACCTTCATAACACCTTGGGAGACATATGCGTATGCTCAGATGCCCTTTGGTTTAAAGAATGCTAGAGCTACATTTCATAGGGATATGGATCATGCATTTAAGGGTTTTATAGGAAAATTCATGGTGGATTACCAAGATCATTTAACGATACACTCTATGTTGGACATTCTATCATTGATGTATTGTCATTGATATCAATAGCCGATGTCTTTACATTATAATGATGATTTGGTATGAACAAAGAGATGAAAATCCATGTTAAGAAGGAACAAAAAATTAAGAGCTCGGGAGGGTTAGCGACTGAATATCAAAATCTCAAAAGAGATGATGCACATGAATCTCAGAAGAGAAAGAACAGTGCAGAAACATGATCGGGATCAAAATCCGCACAAGGATAAACCAAGACTGTTGGATATGCAAGCGCCAGATCAAGGTCAGGGATTGATTGCAGAGAACGACGGGAGAATTAAACCACACACTATTTCCAATCCTGCAATTAGTCTAGATTGCCAGATCTCATCGACTCAAAGATTGACGACTATGGTTGATCCACCAAACAATCAAATTAATTCATGACTGTTGGATACACAAGCACCAGATCAAGGGCACAGATTGATTGCGGATCGCGAAGGGAGAATTAAACTATATGTTATTTCCAATCCCACAATTATTCTAGATCACCATATATCATCGATTCAAAGATCGACGATTGTGGTTAACTCACCAACAATCACACAACTTCAATTGCAAAGTTTGGGCGATGAATTAAACCACACGAAAGTTACGATTCCGCAATCCACATGTACTTTTGGATCAAGTTAAGTGGAAGGATATGATAATCAAAGATGAATACCGGAGCCCCGAAGTCCCAAAGTAAATGAGGACCATCGGATATGGATAATACATGATGATCGTTGGATCAGAGTAGTGGTAAAAGTTCAACGCTGACCACTTTGGGAGAAAAGGGTTGAGAACAAGTAAGATCACCCGAAGGCCGAAGTATCAAATTAAATGAGGATCGTTCGATATAAAGAACACTTTGGGAGATATCAGGACCATCAGATCATGTTTAGTGGAAGGACATAGTAAGCCACAAATGTCCTGAAGTAGACGCAAGTTGTCTGATCTGAGGAAACAATTGAGAGATATCTTGACCATTGGATCGAGAAAATTAGAAGGATATGATAAGCAAGGCCAAAGGCCCGAGATACCAAATATTTGAATTCCCGATAGTCGTTGGATCTCTTTTATCCTTTTCGGGTTAAGAATGACCATTAGATGAAGTCAAGTTACTTGAGGTTTACACTTCGTGGAATCTCACTTTGGGAGAATTAGGAAGTGGAGAGATCAAATTAGCTGAAGACTCGAAGGCCGAAGTCCTGAAGTGGACATGATTCATCTGATCTAAGGAACACTTTGGGAAGTATCTTTACCATTAGATCCAGGAGAAGAACATGTGACACATAAGGAGATCCATGTCAGAAAGGACACGTGGCGTAATCAGATAAAGACAAGTGTCAAAGTACAGTTGGAATTTTAGGTATACGTGAGTCACGAATCCAAGTGACATGTGGCAATCACTCAGTCAGTGCCACATCAACAAGTTACGTCACTCCAGAAGTTTTTACTTTGGTATTTTCACCACCAGCAAATGCCTGAAGTCCCAAAGTTCTGAAATGAGCGAGAATCGCCCATTCAATTGTTGATCAAGTCCTAACCGAAAATTTACTTGAAAGGCCTATGATAATACTAGATCGTACATCTAAATGGAGGATTGAATATTGACCGTCTGATCTGTTTCGGCGAAATCTGATTTGGGAGATTTGAAAGGTTGCAAAGTCCTGAAGTCCTGAAGGATGAATTACTGAAGAACACGGTCCCAACATTGGACATATGGGGGATAAAAGGAAAAGGGTGAAAGAAGAAGGCAGTGCTTAAATTAATAAGACTGTGGTTCTGAACCCGTGGTCACATATAAATGGGTTGAAGGAAGTGCCTCTGCAGAACTCGGTTTCTGCAAATATTTGCAGGAATATGGAATCAAGTTAAAAATAAATCGATCCATACCTGTGATAGATTTACGAAAAGCACTCTCACTAAATTAAAAGAATTAGCAAAAAATGTTTGAATAATAAAAGTGATTATTGTTAATGTTAAAATGAAGAGGTTTGATGGTCCAAACAAAGGGACATATTGTTTCATAGCTCACACCAGTTGGAAGAGTATATAAACGAGAAGAAGTGATGAGAAGAAAGTGTCTATGTAGTCCATATAAGAAGATCAAAATAGAAGAAGAATCCAAGACGAAGAACTGCTAGTTCTTATGAAGTGAGGGTGGAAGGGAGGAGCATGGAAGGATTCATATCCTTACTAATAAAATTGTAAAAGATAAGGGAGTTGGAGCTTCCTAGGGTTGGTTCCCTAAATACAAGGGAGTTGGTGCTTCCTAGGGTTGGTGCCCTAAAGACGATGAAGTTGGTGCTTCCTAGGGTTGGTTCCATGAAGAAGGGGATTGGTGTCTCCTAGAGTTGGTGCTCTAAACAAGATTGGTGTCCTTCACTATTCAATATATAAACCTTGTAATTGATGTTAAATATATTTATTTTGCATACAATTCATTTTTTATTCATTGTGGTAATTAATCAAATATAAAAAGTAACTACTAATTTTCAAAAGGGTAATATTGATTCACCTCCCCTCTCAATATTCCAACATTTGGTATCAGAGCATGTGCCTTCAACACAGTCTAACAACTGAAAGGTAGATCCTAAAGATGGATCAACAAGAGGGAATGTCTAACAACAAAGCACCATTGTTCAATGGAGGAGGCTATGCTCTATGGAAGGTAAGAATGAAAAACTTCTTGTTGGATCTTGGTTTTGATATCTGGAAATCTGTTGAATATGGTTACACTACACCAATTTCTCCACCTAAAGACGTTGCAGGCAAGAAAATCTGTAATGAAAACTCAAGAGAAGTTAATGGAATTCTAGGAGGGTTGACTAATTCTATATGTGTAAAGGTTATGCATTGTAAATTAGCCAAATAAATCTGGGACAAGTTGGAGATTGTATATGAAGGAGATGCAAAAGTCAAGGAAGCCAAACTACATACCTATAGAACTCAGTTTGAAAATATGAAAATGAAAGAAGAAGAAAATATTGTTGAATACTTTCATAGGGTAGATGAAGTGGTTAACTCAATCAGAGAGGCAAGAGAAGAAATTACAGATAAACCTATTGTTCAAAAAATACTAAGATCATTACCTATGAGATATGATGCAAATATTTCTACAATTGAATATAGAATTGATCTAAGCACACTCACAATTGATCAACTTCATGTAATTTTTACAGCATATGAAATGAGAATAGGGAATGATAAATCAACAAAAGATGAAACATCCTTTAAAGAATCTAAGACAAAGATGAGGAAGGAGAAAAATATCAATGATAAGTTATCATATATATCAGATGTAGAAGAGGCAAAATTTATAAAGAAACTCCATAAAGGATTTGGAAAATATAAAGGAAAGTTACCTTTCAAATGTTTCAACTATGACATAATTGGACACTTTGCCAACAAATGTCCCTATCCCATACAAGAGGAAAATGATGAATAAATTCACAACCAAGAAAACCAATACAAGAAGAAATTTTATAAGAAAATGAAAAACTTATACTCTAAATAAGACACCAACTCTTCATACATAAGTGAAGATGAAGATTCAAAGATTCTATTTATGGGAATGAAAACGAAAGATGATAAACATTCAGAAGATGAAAAGGAAGTGAACTTCAAGGAATAAATCCTTTGTGTAATTGAAGAACTAGGAAAAACTAAAAAACAAAACAGGGTACTAAGAAGAGAGCTTCTAGAGAATAAAGAAGCTACTAAATCAAGAGAGAGGGAAGTTTCCAAAACCCTCAAGGAGTCAGAAAATACCATCAGTGATTTGAAGTCCCAGCTCCTCGAACCTAATAAAATGAAGAAATCATTTTAAAACAAATTAGTGATAAAAAAAAAACACGTGAAAAACTAGAAGCTGAGATCAAGCTGCTAAAAAGTGAACTTGAGAAAGAACAGAAGAGATCAAACTTTGGAAATAGTTCAAATATCTTGGATGAAATTATCAGTAGACAAAGGTCACCAAAAAACAAGACTGGTTTGGGATACACCCAAGACTCAACTTCTACATCACAAGGATCTGTCAAAAGACCAATTAGTTATGCAGATGCTCTAAAGGGACCCTTAAGAAGAGAAGATAATAAGGAAAATATGATACCATTGAACATTGTTCCACATAAACAGAAATCAACATTCCCTACTAAAGTAATAAATGAAAGGAAGAATACAATCACCAGAAGGAATCCCCTTAATAAATATATATTCATTGGATATTGTTACTCTTGCAATAATTTTTGACATAAGGCAGTACACTACAAAGCTTATTTGACAATACACTAATATAAATGTCCACATATATAAGAACAATAGGTACAATACAGAGAAGAGAAACTACAACTCATTTACTCCTTTGCAAAACTTCAATATTGAATGTAAAAAATGCAACAACTATGGTCATAAAACCAAATAATGTAGATTACCAATGCAATCCCTAAAAATAGGAAACCCTAACAAACAGAATAAGAAGACATGGAAAAGAAAATATGAAGTACCAAACAAGAAAGATGATGAAAATATTGCTCCTAAAATTGATGAAGTTAATAATAGGAGATTGGTGGGTAAAAATTATAATAAGGAATATAATAATCAAAGATATGCATACAAAGTAGATCAAACTCAAGATATGAAAACTCATAAAGAAAAATCTGACACAAATCCAAAACTTGATAATGTCATACAAGAAGATTATCCATTACCCAACAAATGGAAATTAATAGAGGAATATTCTCAAGACAAGGATAAAAGAGCTTCTGGTGCACATAATAGTGACGTTGATGATGAATCTTCAAAAGTAGAACAACAAGAATATGTGAGTGATGATTATCTCATAAAATTTTCAATCCTATTTTAATGGTTCACTGAAACTCCTTCTCAAAGAAAAATTAAAAACAAAGAAGGGAAGGATAAATTAAGGAAGACTTAAAAATCATTCCTGTTGATTCTCCTATGAGCATTAAAGAACATAAAAATGAATATGACCATCGAAAGCATCATGGTTTGATGATATAACTCTATGCAAGATCTGACATAGTTTATTGCAGGTCTTCATCTGCCCAGGAACAATACAGGTTATGTATTGGTCTCATAATTGTTATAAGTGGACAAACCCTAAATGGAAGTTACTATGTGAGCAAGAAATGGAATGAATGGAAAATTCTGCAAGAGTGAGGTGATAATGAAGATAGACTGAGTACAAGTCTGAAAATGAAAAGAATTGAAACTAAAATTTCAGAGACAATGGTTGTGACAGAGAAAATCTGAAAGTTCTATAGGGTGGTCGATGTGTGCTTGAGTTGGTTGGATAACTAGATCAATTCTAGTTGAATAGATTGCATTCTATCAGCAAGCCAAGTCATGTGGCAAGCAAAGTATAAAGTCTATCAGATGACTTTAAGAGAAGTGTACAGTAAAGAAGCATCTAGGATAAATATGGATACATCTGGTTAGAGATCAATGAGAAGCAATGGACAGGTTGAAAGGTCATTTGAAAAATATAAGCTTCAGTTTCACAGTGTTCTAGTAGGACAACAGTATCCGCAATGGAAACAATAGGATGTATATAATGGTATACATGGAAATCTTGAAGATTGACAGGGGGAGTCATTCAGTTATGACATGTAGAGTATGATTGCAGGGGGAGTTACCTGAGTTCAGATTCTAGTCAGTGACATACAAACAGACATAGATTAGTCATCAGGGGGGAACCCTTTTCCATTGATGTCAAAGGGGGAGGGTAACTTCATAGGAGAAAAACATCATCACACGGGGAGTTTGTGTATGAAGTTAGAGTGTTTCCCTCAATGAAAAAGGGGGATATTATTGGACATACTATCAATGATGTATTGTCATTAATGTCAATAGTCGATGTATTTATGTTATAATGATGAGTTGGTATGAGAAAAGAGATGAAAATCCATCAAAATAAGGACTAACAAATTAAGAGATTAGAAGGGTTAGCGATTGAAGATCAAAATCTCAGAAGAGATGATGCACATGAAGCTCAGAAGGGAAAGCACAGTGCAGAAACATGATCGAGATTGAAATCCCCACAGGACAAACCATGACCGTTGGATATGCAAATGCCAGATCAAGGGCAGGGATTGATTACAAAGTGTGAAGGGATAATTAAACCACACACTATTTCCAATCCCGCAATTAGTCTAGATCGCCATATCTCATCGACTCAAAGATCAACGATTATGGTTGATCCACCAAATGATCAGATTAATTTGTGATTGTTGGATACATAAGCGTTAGATCAAGGGTAGGGATTGATTGCAGAGCATGAAGGGAGAATTAAACTATACATTATTTCCAATCCCACAATTATTCTATATCGTCATATATCATCGATTCAAAGATTGACGATTGTGGTTAACTCACCAACAATCACTCAAATTCAATTGCAGAGTTTGGGTGACGAATTAAAACACACACAAGTTACGGTTCCTCAATCCACATCGACCATTGGATCAAGTTAATTCGAAGGTTAGGGTAAACAAAGACGAAGACCAGAGCCCTGAAGTCTCGAATTAAATGAGGACCATTGGATCTGGACAATACATGATGATCGTTGGATCAGAATAGTGGTCAAACTTTGGCACTAACCACTTTAGGAGAAAAGGGTTGAGAACAAGTAATATCACCCAACGGCCGAAGTTCCAAAGTAAATGAGAATTGTCCGATATGAAGAACACTTCAGGAGATATCAGGACCGTCAGATCATGTTTAGTGAAAGGACAGAGTAAGCCACAAATGTCCCGAAGTAGACACAAGACGTATGATCTGAGAAAATAATTTGGGAGATATCCTGACTGTCGGATCGAGGAAAGTATAAGGATAGGATAAGCAAGGATAAAGGCTTGAGATCCCGAATAGCCGAATTCCCGACAACCATTGGATCGTGTTAAGCCTTTTTGGGTTAAAGAATGACCATTAGATTAATTCAAGTTACTCGAGGTCTACAATTCGGGTCATCTCACTTCAGGAGAATTGGGAGGTGGAGAAATCGAGTTACTGGAAGTCCCGAAGGCCAAAGTCCCAAACTGGACATGATTCGCCCGATATGAGGAACACTTTGGGAAGTATCCTGACCATTATATCTAGGAGAAGAACATGTTCCACATAAGGAGATCTATGTCAGCAATGACACATGGCATAATCAGATAAAGACATGTGTCAAAGTACAATTGGCATTTCAGGTATGCGTGAGTCACGAATCCAAGTGACATGTGGCAGCCACTCAGTTAGTGCCATGTCAGCAAGTGACGTCAGCAAGTTACGCCACTCTGGGAGTTTTAACTTCAGGAATTTCACCACCAGCATATGCCCAAAGTCCCAAAGTTACTAAATGAATGAGAACCATCGATTCAATTTTTTATCAAGTCCTGATCGATGATTTACTTGAAAGGCCTCTGATAAGCCTGGATTGTACATATAAACGAAGGATTGAATATTGACCGTCCGATATTTTTTAGCGAAATCTGATTCGGGAGATTTGAAAGGTTTCAAAGTCCTAAAGTCTCGAAGGACGAAGTAGCGAAGAACACGGTCCCAACACTGGACATATGGAGGATAAAAGGAAAAGGGCAAAAGAAGAAGGCAATACTTAAATTAATAAGCTCATGGTTCTGTGCATGTGGTCACATATAAATGGGTTGAAGGAAGTGCCTTTGCAGAACTCGGTTTCTGCAAATATTTGCAGGAAAATGGAATCGAGTTAAAAATAAATCGATCCATACCTATGATCGATTTACGAAAATCAGTCTCACTAAATTAAAATAATTAAAAATAAATTCTTGAATAATAAAAGTGATTATTGTTAATGTTAAAATGAAGAGGTGCAATGGTCCAAACAAAGGGACACAATGTTTCATAGCTCACACCAGTTGGAAGAGTATATAAATGAGAAGGAGTGATGAGAAGAAAGTGTCTCTGCAGTCCATATAAGAAGATCAAAACATAAGCAAATTCCAAGACGAAGAACTGTTGGTTCTTATGAAGTGAGGGTGGAAGGGAGGAGCATGGAAGGATTCATATCCTTACTAAGAAAATTGTAAAAGACAAGGCAGTTGGAGCTTCCTAGGGTTGGTGCCCTAAATACAAGGGAGTTGGTGCCCTAAATATGAGGGAGTTGTTTCTTCCTAGGGTTGGTTCCCTGAAGAAGGGGATTGGTGTCTCCTAGAGTTGGTGCTCTAAAGAGGATTGGTGTCCTTCACTATTCAATATATAAACCTTGTAATTGCTGTTAAATATATTTATTTTGCATACAATTCATTGTTGATTCATTGTGGTAATCAATAAAATACAAAAAGAAACTACTAATTTTCAAAAAGGTAATACTGATTCACCCCCCCCTCTCAGTATTCCAACACTCTAAAACTAGGAGTGATCACATTCATCACCTGCGGAAAGTTTTTTATAGATGTAGATTATATGGAGTTTCTTTGAATCCAAAAAAGTGTTTGTTTGTTGTAACTAAAGGAAAATTGTTGGGCCATATTGTGTGAAAATAAGGAATATATATTGATCTTGAGAGAGTTAAAGCTATAAATGAACTCAACCCTCCACCATCCAAGAAGGATGTCCAATCATTTTTTGGAAAAATCAACTTTGTAGGAATATTTGTCCTTGACTATGAAAGTATTTTGACCCCGATCAATTCATTGTTGAAAAATGATCAAAGGTTTGAATGGAACTCGGATACACATGAATCTTTTATTAATATAAAAAAGGAAATCACTACAACCCCAACCCTCATTAGTCTAGAATTCCAAAGAGACTTAATCATTTATTCATTTGCAACAGAAACTGCCATGGAATCTGTTCTTACTCAAAGAAATTCCAAGGGTCAAGAATTGTCAATTAGCTTCATGAGCAAGACCCTCCATGATTATGAATTAAGATATTCTAAATTGGAGAAACAAGCCGTGTATCTTGTAAAATTAATGGCACACTTTCAGACTTACATATTAAATTCTCATGTCATTGCATATGTTCCATGCTCTCCTGTGAAGATTCTTTTAAATCAACAATTGAGAGAAGGAAAATGTGCAAATTGGTTGAAAAAGATTCAAGAGTATGACATTTAAATTAAACCTTTAAAAGTAGTTAAAGGACAGGGTCTGTGTAAGATCATTGAAATTGGTGATTCTTTGGATGGAGTAATTTCAATTTCAGTTGGAGAACCTATGGTTGTTTTAGAATGGTATAGAGATATTATTTTTACTTAAGGTTCAGACAATTTCGAGTCACCATGAGCCCAAAGGAATGAAGAACATTGAAAATGAAGTCAAATCAGTATGTATTGATTGCCGATGTATTATTTAGAAGAACTATGATGGAATATTATTAAGGTGTGTTGATAAAAAAAGAGCTCAAGAATTGATGAAATAATTCCATGAAGGTATATGTGGCAGACATTTTTCACCCACTGCTATAGCCCATAAAATAATAAGAGATGAGTTTTATTGGCCATCATTTTTTAAAGACTCATATGCTACCATAAGAAAATGTGTATCTTGTCAACAAGTTTCAAGGAAAATGAAAATATATGCAATTCAATTAAAACCTATATCTATAGAACAACCATTTACCCAATGGGGACTAGATGTCATTGGACCAATAAATCCAAAATCAAGTAAAGGGAACATATATATCGTCATCGCTATAGATTATTTTAGGAAGTGGCCAAAAGGAGTCGAATTAAAACGAGATAATTTTGAAGAGTTGATTAAGTTTCTCAAAGATAATATATTTTCAAGATTTGGTGTCCCAGAAAAATTCATTATTGACAATGGTTCAATTTTCATCGAGTCAAAAGTTACACAATTTTGTGGAGAATATGGCATCGCCATGGGGCAGTCATCAAATTATTATCCACAAGGGAATGGTATTGTAGAATCCACCAATAAGACACTCATTCAGATATTAAAGAAAACTAATGATAAGAAACAAAAGAATTGGCATTTGAAATTGAGAGATGCTCTATGGGAGAGCATAATGACTCTGAAATACAGTACTGGGATGTCTCTGTATGTGTTGGTTTATGGGAAAGAAACACAAATTCCAATCAACCTCGAATTAAATGCCTTGGCTTGTGTAGTTAATACAGAGGATGCATAAGATATTACTTCTATGAAAAGAGATTGAATCAATTATTAAAATTGCAGGAAGAACGAAGTAAATCTTTGTATAGAACTTCTCAGAGACAACAAAGTATCAAAAAACATTTTGATCAAAGAGAAACCATAAATAATTTTCAAAGGGGTGAACTAGTGTTTCTCTGGAGCAAAGATGATAATGAGAAACTATTGATGCACACACAATTTGAAACAATCTGGATTGGACCATATGTCATTGAAAATATTATGGGTTTTAATGCATATATGCTCAAAGACATGAAGGGGAAAATGTTAATGTTCCCTGTTAATGGGAGACATTTGAAAAGTTTTTCGCCTGAAATTTTCTCTCCTCCTTGTACATAGTTTTCAATTTATTTTTTATATCCTTACTATTCGACTCCATAGCCTAAATGATAGAAACATCTGATCATGAAGATTCTGGATTCTTAACAACCCACAGGGGGTTATCATCCCACAGTCGGAGCCAGTTGTTGAGACCTTTTTGTTCTTTAATTTTTCCCTCCCACATTCTATTTTCCCCAATTCTTTACTCCTTTTCTTTTCCCCCTTCTATACCTTCCCTTTTCCCATTTCCTTTTATCCCTTCTTTTTTTCCCTTTCTTGGTTACTATACTTAGCCATATTTTAGTTCCAGACCTTCAAGTTCACGAGTTGTCACATTTTCATTTCCATATACTTACTCATGCACAAGTCCTCTTCAACACTTAGATTTTTTCTTCAAATTCACGGGTATGCGAGCTCAAACATTTGATCTCCTTTTTCCATGACCCTCACATTGCACTTCAACTTCCATGATCTACATTTCGACCATCACTTAACCTTTATCATCATCGCAAGTGATGGGTTCTCAAGTATTCTATTTTTTTTATGCACGCGAGTATGACTAACTGCCCCTATATACTTAGTTTATTTTTTATCATCTCTCCAACCGCAGTTTCGCAGGTTGGTGGGTTCACAAAAATTATGTATTGAAATTCTTTCACACCCGTCCCTGCCATTGATTTTCTTTTCCCAATATGCATTAAGTACATTTTAAATGCTAACCACTATTATGCAAGCCCCGAAAATACCATCATTAATGGCGAAAGGATTGAGTAATTTTTCATTAAATTTTCATTTAATCTTCATTTTCCAAGGGATTAAACTATTATTATCTTTTATAAAAGTCTTATTTGTGACCATTACCCAGCTGAAGAAATAGTTCTTTCAACTTAATGGTAGCATCATCTCAAAAACAATTATGTGGTGAAACTCTGAATATTTTTGGTCCTGATGATCACAACTTCCAGTGGTCGAGAGCATATTGGTATTATTCCTCCCCTCCTACTGCACAGAATGACGGTAATGTAAATTGGACATCTGGTATTTCTCATGCTGGTTGTGCTCTAGAGGTTTTCGAATGTAAGAAAATCATTTCATGGTGTGTGGACAAGTACGTACCGAATCAAATGATTATATAGCTCCAGGGACATTCTCCAACTTCTCTTTCTTCTCAAGTCTTTTGTAAAATGATAAAGTTGTTAGAGACGAATCTCACCTTCAAAGGTGAAGATTGCAGAGAATTGTTGAAGAAAAATAATAATGGGCTTGACCTCGTATTGGAGTACTTGGAGAATACTTCGTCTATCCCAACAAACATAACCATAATTCAGGTTGAATATTTGAAGAATCCCTATCAAGAAATTGCATGGATATTTACTAGAGTAACAGGTCAGGAGAATATTTCTTCTATATCTAGGATGATTTTATATATTTTGTATTTTACAGTCAACAAAGTTACCAACTTAATGAGAACTGTGTCCTCAAAATGAGAACTCTAGCCCTTAAAACCCATATTTTTTCATAAGAAAACATGAAAATCAACCCCCAAATCAAGAAGTGGTGCTACCGGTAGCACCATTTTTTGTAACCGGGTCAAAATTACAAATTGTTTCAAGCATGGGCTTAAAGAATCAAATGTTTTCTCAAAAAACTTTAAAATCAACTCCCAAATCAAAAAGTGGTGTTATCGGTAGCACCATTTTTTATAACCGAGTCAAAATTACAACATTTTTCAAGCATGGGCTTAACGAATCAAATCGTTGCTCAAAAAAACTTTAAAATCAACCCCCAAATCAAAAAGTGGTGCTACTAGTAGCACCAGTTTTTCTAACTGGGTCAAAATTACAACTTTTTTCAAGCATGGCCTTAAAACATAAATAGTTTCTTAGAAAAACCTTCAAATCAACACCTAAATAAAAACGTAATGCTACCTAAATCAAAATGTTTTTTCTAAACGTTAAAATTGTAGCTAATTACGATCGAATTGAAACTGTGGCCTTAACAAAAAATCCCTACACAAATAAAAAACCCAAAATTGGATCCTAAATTGTCACTTGAAAATTTATTTACTAACTTTTTTTTTCTTAAATTTACATTAAAAAATAAACAAAGAAAAATGAGAAAATCTTCACACACACACACACACACACACACACATATATATATAATGAAGACAATTTTTTTTTTTAAATATATTCAAAACCTAAATTCAAAAAAAAAAACTTAACAAAATGGTAAAAAACAAGGAAAAACTAAAAAGAAATGAAAACAAATTAAAATTCCCCCGCAAAACAATAATTAAAAAACAAATACTTTATTTTTTGTTAAAAAGAAGAATAAAAAAACACACCATGAGGAAAGGAAAAGACCTCAGGGAGGGAAAGCCAAAAATCTTAAGGAAACTCTCGAGGATGGAGAATGTTGCAAGGGAAGCAGCAAGGATGTACCAATATTCAGTCCCGCGGAAGGGGGAAAAAGCGGTAGAAAGCAGGGAGGAGGACGAGGAAACAAGGAGATGGAGACTATATCCCAAGAAGTGGATTGGATTAAAGACATGGGTGTCACCCGCACTAGGGAGACACTCTTCCACAAAACACTGGAGATGGCATGGATCAACAAAATGCTAATTGGCAAGGTGAAGGAAGAAAGAGATGAGGCGCGCAAGGAGAAACAATTGGAGATGAAGCCCTTGTTGGAAGCCATACAATGCAGGGTGGGCGGGTTGGAGACCATGTTCAAAATGTTGGTGGAAATAGAAAAAAACCAACAGAGAAAATTGGAGAGGCTCGCAGCTCAGTTTCACTTGTACCTGAGGTTTGTCCATCATTTGGACATAACACCAGTAGATGGCAGTGGCGCACCGGCCCAGATTCGTAAGATCCGTAAAACCTCCCCCAAAGAGGACAATAAATATCATATATGTGGATCGATGGAACATCCCCAGGTTCTCTAGCTATGAATTCTTACCAGTTTTCTTATTTTTACAAGTGCATGCAACTAAGCCAGGAGTTAGTAGGAAAAATGCCAACCTGTAGTTGGTTAGTCTTGTTTTGTTATCAGTGTTATCCTGTAGCTGAAAGTAACTATAATTGGTTTAGTTTAATATTATGTTATATGTTTAGTCTCTTGAAAACAACAATAAAAATGGTTTTGGATAGGCCTGGTCTGGTTTCCTTTTTGGCAGACCAGTACCCCAACCGTAGTCAAGGATAAGATAGTTGGTGTCTTAGCTGTTTTGGTTTCTGCTTGGAAGAACAACAACACCTCCCTTTTTTTTGTACATTATACACATAACTAATATAGTTTCTCACTGATTTACAAAAAAAAAAAGAATAAAAAAAT
>SNQJ01S0005140.1:20984-100430 GCA_010110895.2 Picea sitchensis | reverse complement strand
TTATTTTTTTTTGTTTTTTTTTAATTGATCCAAAAAAATGATTATATTTTTTTTCTAAATATTTAAAAATAGGGTTATTTAACTACAATTATTTTCTATGTGTTGAGTAAAGGTAAAAAAAAATGTGTTAAAAATGATATTTTCCACTATATTTAAAAAATATTAAACCATAAATTAATTAAGGACACATAATTATATGAAAAATCTTAATTTAAAAAAAAAAATGGTGTACAACATCTTTAACATTGGATTAAGCATGAAAATATGATTAAAAACACCATTGAACCAAAAAAAAAATAGAAAAGTTTGAAAATAGATGAAAAAATTCACAGTTGAGAAAAAAATGAACAATTTGAAAATAAATGAAAAAAAAGAATTTAAAAAAAAAAGTTAAAATCTTATATATCAGAAAATTTAAAATATCAAAAACCACCTAAAAAGGGAGGGGGGTTGCTACCGGTAACACCATTTTTAAAAATGGGGAAAAAAACTTGACCCCCCAAAAAACGACAACTCAGTAGAGTTCTCGTTAAGTTGGTAACCATGTAGTCCAAGAAAAAACTATTTTTGATTGGGGAAAGATCATTTCTATCAAAATTGTTTCCCAATTGTCGCATTACAAAAA
Source organism: Picea sitchensis (assembly GCA_010110895.2). Classification (NCBI taxonomy): domain Eukaryota; kingdom Viridiplantae; phylum Streptophyta; class Pinopsida; order Pinales; family Pinaceae; genus Picea; species Picea sitchensis. The sequence goes on along the minus strand of SNQJ01S0005140.1, from coordinate 99,805 downwards.
GGATAAGAAATTCTTTATGGCCTCTTATTTTATATTTTCTATCATGCACTGTTGTTAATTCTCAAATTTGACTATCAGTAAAAGGGTAAATTGTGAAGCAGACCTTGTTACCTTTTGGTATCATGCATTATGGAGGCATAGAACCCCTCTATTTTTCTATGATGTTTATAATGACTTTGTTTCAGTCTTTAAAAAAAAATTGTTGGGCGAAAACACTCCTAGGATATATGTTGAAGCTGTCAAATTTTTAGAGAAAAAGGGGATGATAGAAAAAATGGAAAATCATAGTATCATAAGAATATTTTGCTCAAAATAAAATCCTTCTTTTCTGCCATATTATGTACTCGATAAATTATTTATCACAGAGGTAGTGAGACAAAATAATTTATGGTTGCACTTTTTCCATGAAAAAAGGAAAAAGTAGGTTATTCCTCTGCCATGGAATATTGGAGAGTTTGTATTGAGAAATATAAATAAAATTGATGAATTTGCAAATCATTTTAACAATGTGAGTTTGAAGTATGCTGAAAAGATCAAAGGTTTTGATCCAAAAAAAATCTTTGTTGAACATATGTTATCAGTAGGGTATATTAATTCTTTAATTCAAATTGTTTTGAGCGAAGAAGAAGAAGTCAATATCCAGAATAATCATGTACATAACGTTGGCGATTTAGAAACATTACTTAGACGTAATAATCTTTACAAGAAAAAGGAAAAAATCTCAGTGAAAGAAGTGCTCAATCTGCAATTGTCACTCAGAAGAATACTACATCCAGGAGAAGTACTCCAGTGACCCACCCAATTAAGAAGTCTGTCAAAAATAGTTATAGTGGAGGAGGAGACAAGAATCCCCCCTCTGGAAAAACTGAAAATTCACACAAATTTCCCATGAGAAAGAAAATAAAAACCCCATTACATGAAGAGGATGAAAATAATCTCATAGAAAATGATATTGAAATATTCTTCTTGGAAGATATGGAACTAGAAGCACACATTGAAAAAATATTTCCTACAATAGAACAACAGAAACATGTTGTTCAACAAGATTATGTACTGGAAGTTGTTGGGAATGAAACTTTTAGTGAGGAAGAATCCTTCACTTTTTAGAGTGTTTTTCTTTACAAAGAATATAAAAAGTCGATTGTGTAAAGAATTGACCAAAAATATTAAAAAGAGAATGTCACTAATAAGAGGCCTGGGAAGTCTCTAAAAATATTGTTTCTTTTGGTTCAAGAGTACATGCATTTCATGAATATCTTCAAGTTGATTTTTAAAATGAAGAAGGATTTTACACAGAAGTTGCTTTACCATTTTGGATAAAAGTTTCAAACATGACAGAAGTAAAGATAAGAGAAGAAGATTTTCCTTCTCCTAGTCGAATCAAATAGTTGAACTTATGTTGGAAAGAAAAGATTAAGAATCTGAGGAATATTGTCCAAGGATGTAATGAAGCTATAGTAAAAAGAGAAAAACTATTCAAGAGGCTTACATAAATAGATTTAGCAAGTAGCACGAGTGAAGTCCAAGATCCTAAGTTAATCTTCAATTCAATGTTTATGACAAAACACCAATTTGGTGAACACGTGGATATACTAAAGGGTTTATCGGGTGAGAAATTTAATGGCATAATTAAATATGGTGAAGAAGAGATCGATAATTAGCTTATCGATTATTCTATGAAAAATTAAGATATTGAGGAATCGATCCATGGTATTTCTCATGACCTAAGAGATTTAGAAGGTGAATTATTTAATATCAAAATTATACATGAGATAAATGTTGCGCCCATGAAGGATTACATTGAGGATTGGTTTAAAAAAGAAATTGATAAATTAACTAAAGAGGGCCAAGAAACGATAGTTGAGACAGTTCTGGTAACCATCAACGAGGAGAATAAAAGGACAACAAGAAGCAAGTGAAAAACAAGATATACCATCATAGTCTTGATGCTTTGCTTCAACCCATCTTCTTCTCTCCACAGTTTATTCCTTGTTTATATTTACTTTTATGGTCTGTGGGATCCCTAATCCCAGTTCTATGGACAAGCACATTTTATTTCAAAGCATTGTAATAGACCTTAGTATTTTTCAGAAATCCTAAGAGAACTAAGTTGGGATCAGTTTTGACGGTGTTTTATAACTCTGAGTTTTGAGTATAAAATATTTGAAATTGGTCTATCATTTTCTTCCTTTGAGCTTTACATGTGTTTACTTTATCAAATTTCTCTTATGTGTATGGATCATCTGCTTTTACTTTATGCATGATCAAAAATATTTATTTTTTCTATGATGGATGTGAGGAAATTTTATTTATATTTTCAAATGTGTGATGTATGAGGTTCTTGGTCATCTCTCACAGATTCTCTTAAAAAATAAAACATTTTATTTTTTATTTTTTCTACAACTTTTATCTTTCTTTGAGTATAAGAGTGGACTTTCCCAAGGTCCTATATCATCTCGGAAATCTAGAGTATCAAAGAATATCATAAAATAAAGAGGAGTACCACCTCTATAAAAACGTAGAAGGATTCACATCCTCGTGAGGTTGTCGTTTCGATCCTGACGGATTCAAGCATCAACATAATGCTATCTCATAATCCCTTTGTATGGACACACCAACCCTCTTCTTTCCTGCTTATCTTCTAGATGGCCAACACCTGCAACCAAGACTTTGAAAATCACATCACTTCCTTGGAAAAGTCTATGACCAACCTCAACAATGTAGTCAATGAAGCTACTTTATAAATTTCTACCATAAAGTCTCAGCTCAATAAACTAGACGATCAAATCACTAAATTGGATGACCTCTTTGACCATATGAACTCTGTAACCACACGGTTGTTTCAATCCAAGGGTCCTCTCTCCTTTGAACAACCTTCACACCAAGAGGGCATTGACTCATCCCATTCCACGACCTTTCATTCTAAACCTCTTTCTTGTGACCTTCATCTTCCTAAAGTTGAAGTGAATAAATTTTATGGCTCAAAAGCCATAGGCCAGGTCACTCAAATGGAACATTATTTCTCATTGCATGGAATCACTGATGAATTGATAAAACTTCATGTGGGTGTCCTTTATTTGGATCCATAATGCTGGGAACAATGTAAAAATTCACACCGAGGGTATGTTTATTGGACACAATTGTTTGGATACCCTTATGAATGCTTTGACACATACACTCATCATTTGGGACATTTGACCAAGATTAAACAATTTGGTTCATTAAAAGAATACATCACTTCGTTTGAGCAATTATATTTCATAATTGAAGGAATGTCAGACAACTTCTTCCGTGAATACTTTATTAGTGGCCTCAAGGACGACATCTGAACTCATGTTCTAATGTCTCTCCACCAAACCTTGCTTGAAGTGACTCACAGAGCCAAGGACGCACACCAGCCAATCATTTCTCAAATAAAAAAGGCATCCTTTATTCCACATTCCCGTCCCACCAATCTATCTCCTCATTTCCCTCCTCTTAAGGTCCAGAAATTCACCTAGTTGGAAATGGATGAATGCCAACTTAAGGGTCTTTGCTACAATTGTGATGAAAAATAATTTTTGGGGTACAAATGCAAGGAAAAAAAGATTTTTATGGCCATTTCTGAGGAAATTTATAAATATGAGGGTGATGTTTCCCCTCCATAATCATTGCCCCAAGCCGATGATACTATCCCATCCTATGATCCACCTGAGGTAGAACCATTCATATCTCTACATGATCTCACTGACATCTCCGCTCCCCAATCCATTAAGTTAATTGACTATGTCATGCATCAGAAAGTCATTATCCTAATCGACAGTGGAAACACCCATAATTTTAGTCATTTCCAAATTACTCAAGAGAACATTTGCTATATCTATGTATTCTATAACTTTCAAATCATGATTTCTAACGATGTTTCCATGAAATGTGGAGGTCGTTGTGAAAATGTGAGCCAACAAATTGGTGAATAAAATATGGAATTCAACATGTTTTCTATTGACATGGGTGGTTGGGACATTGTTCTAGGTGTTGAATGGTTACACATGATAGGCCCCATCACCATGGAATTCAAGGAATTATGCATTAAATTCCAAAAAAATGGTCATCGATACAAGTTCCAAGACATCACAACCAGTTCTCTCGATATCGTCAGTTCCCACCAAATGGAGAAAATTCTCAAAAAGGGTCATTTTGGAATTATTTCCTAGTTCCGTGTCGTTCAAGTGGCTGAGACTCCCTTCCACACTATTCATCCTAAAATGAATCTTATACTCTCCAAAAATCAATCCATTTTTGACAATCCCCAAACAATTCCACCCTCTTGTGGTCTCCATGATCATTCCATTCCACTTTTCTGTGGTAGTCTTCATCACAATGTTCGCCTTTATTGTCACCCATTTTCTTAGAAAAATGAAATTGAGAAAATTGTTCAAGAGTTGTTAGATGCAAGTGTCATATTCCCTAGTACAAGCCATTATTCCTCTATAGTGTTCATGGTAGTCAAAAAAGAAGGTACTTGGAACACGTTCCTTAATTTTCGATACCTCGACAAAATTACCGTCAAAGACAAATTTCCCATTCCCATCATTGATGACCTTTTGGATGAATTGAGTGGTGCACAATTCTTTACCAAGCTTGACCTGCATTATGGCTACCATAAAATCCATATGAAGGAGGCTGACATTCCCAAGACTACCTTTTGTACTCATGAACATCATTATGAGTTCTTGGTTGTTCCCTTTGTCCTATGTAATGAAACCTCCACTTTTCAAATCCTTATGAATCATGTCTTCTGCCCCTTCCCCTATGATTTTGTACTAGTATTCTTTGATGATATTCTCATTTATAGTAAAACTTGGCAACCCCATCTTTCCCATGTGGATCAAGTCTTACACTTACTTTCTTATCATCAACTCTTTCTCAAACAATCTAAATGTATTTTTGGCACCTCTGGAGTCCAATACTTGGGCCATATTTTTGGTAAGGATGGTGTCTGTGTGGATCTTAATAAAATTGAAGCTATGAAGGATTTGCCTTGCCCTAAAACTCTTAAAAATTTGTGAGGTTTCCTTGGTTTTACTGGATATTATAGATAGTTTGTCAAAAAATATGGCGAAATTGTAGCCCCATTCACTGCCATCCTTAAGAAGAATTCTTTCAGCTGGAATGATGGTGCTGATTAATCTTTCCAAGCTTTGAAAGACGCTATGTGTACCACTCCAATTTTGGCACTTATTGAATTCAAAAAGATTTTTGTTTTGGAGTATGACGTCTTTGGGAAAGGAATTGGGGCATCTATCATGCAAGAAGGAAGACCATTGACCTTCACTAGTAAATAAATTTTTGAGAAACACTTGGAAAAATCCATCCATGAAAAGAAAATGTTAGCTATTTTTCACGTGATGGATATTAGGCATCCTTACTTTCTACGGAAATGCTTCCAAATTAAAATTGATCATTGTAGACTCAAGTATTTTTTGGAACAAATGATTTCATCCTTTGAGAAACATAAGTGGTTAACTAAAATTTTCAGCATAATATCAATGGAACAACAAAATATTGAGAAGAGAAATACCAGAAATATTGTTGGAAAGGATGGTGTAAGGGTGGATCCCAAGAAAATTGAAGATATGTAGAATTGAATTCTCCCTAAAAATATTAAAATTATGCATGGTTTCCTGGGTTTAATACGATATTATCACAAGTTTGTTCATAATTATGGAAAAATTGTAGCTCATCTCATAGGTCCCCTTAAAATGAATTCTTTCAGTTGGACTCATACAACTAACCAATCCTTCCAAGTCTTAAAAGACGTTATGTGAACTACTCATGAATTGGCCCTACTTGACTTCACCAAGACCTTTGTTCTGGAATGTGATGCATCGGGGAGAGGAATTGGGGCAGTCCTCATGCAAGATGGATGACCTTTTTCTTTCACCAACAAATAGTTTTCAGACCGATATTTGGGCCAATCGATTTATGAAAATAAAATGTTGGTTATTTTGCATGCATTGGATCTCTAGTTCCCTTATCTATTGGGACAATGATTTCAAATTAAAATGGATCATCAAAGCCTCACATACTTCTTGGAACAATGAATTTCATCCCCATAGAAACAAAAATGGGTGACCAAGCTATTTGGATATGATTATGAGATTGTTTACAAGAAGGGAAAAGAAATTGTGGTGGATGATGTTCTTTCCAGGAAATATGAAGAAGGGTGTTGGCCCTTGGTTATGAAAGTTAGCGAAGAGAAAGGAAGAAAATGAGAAATGTGAAATGCATGGAAGACACAGTGACTATTACTGGATCGAAGTGAGAAAAAGAACATAAAATACGGAGTGAAGTAAGAGAAAGCAAGTCGTTGGACTAGGAGATTGAGGATGACAGATCAACAAGAAAGAAGGATCATGGACAGCTCGACAAGAGGAAAAATCCACCGTTGGATGCTTTGGAGCACCGTGAAAGAAGGAAGGAAAGACAGGATGGCAAAGCCCTGAAAACGTGGGTCAAGTTGACCTAGGATTTTAGACACCTAGGGTTTTGGTATCTAGGGTTTTGACACCTAGGTTTCAGCCTACGGATGACGATGAGTGATTATAATGTATAAATAGAGGTCTAAAGGACCTGGGATGGGTTGTTGTTACTTTTTTTAGTGTTATGATTGTTGTTTTTGTGTGATCGAGTAAGTAATATTGAGTGAGAAAGAAGTGTTGAGTATGAGAGCCTTCTGTATTGTAAGATCTTCAGCTGGATGCACAAGGAGGGGAGATATAGCGAGGAGAAGAGAGAAGATATGCTAGCTGAGAGTGTAGACAAGAATTGTATGATTCATATTAATATATTACAAGCAAAGTTATGTGGATGTATCCCTAGAGAGACGGTGAACCACGTATATCTTGTGTTGTACGTGTGATTGATGCAATGTTCTTTTCCCTTTTGATGTACTATTATTGCATTACTGTGTTAGATTTGATAGATAGTTGTGTGGAGTAGATCTGAACTGATAAGTGATATATGCATGTTGTATTGTTATGGTATTAGATCCACTAAATATTCCCCTTGGTTGTAGACATCTTCGTCCTGCAACCCCCCGATAGTTTCTTCGGGTGAGACTGCATCTGCTTTGCAGGTGTTTTCGAAAGGGCCAGTAGTTATGGCTTATTGGTGCTCTCTTGGAGATGAAACCTGGGTCTGCCCCTGTGCCAAAAAATGGTTTCATTTTCGGGACAAGAATCTTCTTGAGGGAATGTCAAGGTGGTTCCCATCAAAGACAAAAATTCAAAAGTGGATAGAAAATCAAGAAAAGGACTTCGCTACAGCCCAGAACAAGAACCCTATTCTTAGTACAGAGGATTGGCTGGAGAGATATATATTTACTAATATACATGATATTTTCTTTGGAGGAATCCATCAGGAGCTATATGAGTGGTTAGCTAGGTTAGAAGATACCCAGTTTGAGATCAAATCTAGACCTCCTCTGGTTTGGACGTCGGCACTGATCAAGAAGGTCAAGAGAGTTGATAACTTCGTTTTAAGAGAAGTATATCACTGGTTTGATAGCACCATTGGAGGGTACATCATTGAGTTTGTTGTTGATAGAGTAGAGTCATATAGCCAAGCCAAGAGATATTTCTTCAAGGGACCCATAGGAAAATTTTAACATTTTATGAAGTTGAGGATCAAGATGATATTGCATAAGAAGAACATCTTGAAGATACAGTAGATTGGTTGGATTTGAAAAAACTAATGTTCAAAAATTTGGGCAGCGACAGCGACACAGAGGCTGGACATACGCGTAGTTGGAGAGCATTCAGAGAAGTTCATATTGTGAACTTGTTTAAGAAGAATTACAGAGACAAGGGTTTCTACAGTGGAGAAGAGGTAGATCTGACGAACGAAGAGAATTTGGAACCCGCTAGGGCAGGGGAAGGGAAAGTTGAAGAGCATCACTGGGAAGAGACAAAAACATCAGGAACTGCATAGACTGCTGAAGTAAGTACTATTATCCCTCCTGTTGATTCAATAGAATTAAGAAATCAGAGTAATCCAAGCCACCAAAGTCTTCAGAGCACTGTCACTAGTAGTCCACCACATAATCAGTCAAGAACCCTAGGAATATCTATGGCAGAAGAGATGAGGCTCCCTATTTTTAGGGGAGATGGGTCTGAAGACCCTGATCAACACTACTTCCCGTGTGAAGTCGTATGGAATATCAATAATGTCACCAACAAAGCTGTTAAAAAAACTCAGTTTAGTACTACCCTAAGGGATCGCGCACTGAGTTGGTACATGAAGCTTGTCCAAGGACTTGCACAGCCTAAGCTGCTGAATGAGATCAAGAATGCATTGATTGCAGAGTTCAAGAAACCCAAGTCAGAATCACAATGTATTATAGAGATGAAAGAGATCAAGCAAAAGGTAGTCGAACCTGTTTGGGAATTCAATCAGAGATTCAAGACCTTAACAAGCCGATTGACTTTTCAGATCCAATATGAGAAGAACAAAGAATGGTTTATTGTTTCCCTCTTACCACACATCAGAATTCCTCTAATGCAACAGAATATTGCTTCACAGGATGAGGTTTTGGATATCACCATGAAGTTAGAGTCAGCCTCTATGAGAGAATCCAACTTAGGTATGATTCAAATCTTGAGTTGGCTAACTAGTTTGTCTCTGCAGGTCGAAGATATGAAGAAAGACAAGGGAAAAGATAAAAGAGAAGACATGTGGTGTGTCAGATGAAAATCAGAAGGCCATGACAAGGACCATTGTCCCCTATTTCATGAATAATTTACCTTTGGAGCTCCAATCCCTTTGAAACAAATCACACTACCATGGTGCGAGGTATGCAGAAATAGACATCGCCCTGGTGAGTGTTATGACATGAAAAAATATGTTCAGACACCTACATATTTGTATTGCACATTTTGTAAGTCTATGGGGCATGATGATAGGGATTGTATGGCTTATGACCTCATGCAAGAAAGATCAAGAGACATATACAAAGTTCAAGGTGAAGTACATCAAGAAGGAAAAGCTATGCAGTATAACTCCCCTGGGAGAGGAAACTTCAATCCTAGCAGTGGATTCAGAGGAGGAGGAGGAGGAGGAGGTATGGGTCAAGGCCGAGGACAGATCATTTGTTACAACTGCACACAACCAAGACACTTAACAAGGGACTGTCAGAACCCTTTCACTACTTGCAACTACTGCAGTTCCTTCGAACACATTATAGAGGATTGTCATGTGCTACTAGCTAAGCTTCAGGAAAGACAAGGACTTCAGCAGAACCCACAAGTACAACTGATATATGTTGAATCTCGCGGAGAAGACCCTAGAGTCACTGTTATCACTAGAGAAGGCATTTTTACAGGAGAAGATAGTCTAACCCAAGGAAAGGCTACATAAGACTCAGGAGTCAGGAAAGCTACAAAGAAGACCCAAACCTTTGATGCAAAGAAAGAAAGACAAATATTTGAGGAGGTGAGAAATTTTTTTAGAGGAGATCAAGGTTCTTCATCAAATACATGGCCATAATTAAGATAATATGGAATTCTTCTAGCATTTGATTAGTCTGATTCACCAAAAGAGGGACAAGAGGTAAGCAAGCTCATGGAATTTTTATATACTTGTATTAAGTTGATTCAGGATGAGAGCATTGTACAAGAGCTACACAATTTAATCAGACAGTATGAGATAGGAAGGATAGATCCTTTACTGAATAAAGTAGTACATCAACTATCCAAGAAGAGAAGAAAAAATAAGGAACTACACTTGAATGCTCAGATAGGAGAATATTATATAGACTATGTGGTCCTCGACTTAGGGTCGGAGGTCAATGTCATGACGAAGAAAACCTGGGCACTGATGGGAAAACCAAAGTTGATCTATTCCCCTATCAGGCTTAGGATGGATAATAAATAGGAAGTAATTCCCTTTGGTAGATTGGAGCATGTCCCTGTGGACATTGATGGAGTAAGAACGTTTGCAGATTTTGAGGTTATTGAGATAGTTGATGATAGATTCCCTTACCCTACGTTGTTAGGAATTGACTAGCCTTTCAATAATTCCACTGTGGTTTATTTAAATAAAAGACGTATGAAGTTTTAAAGAGATGGCCTTAGGTTCATTGCACCTTTAGATCCAGATGAAGGTCAGCGATACATAAAACCCATCAGAGAAGAAGACCGCACCTATGAACTAGAAAACATATACAAATTAATAGCAAGACAACATGATTACATTAATCCTACAGCTGATGGAAGCCTAAGTTGGTGAAGTGACAACGCATGTTCATCAGATTCATAAGAAGCACTGGAGAACTGGAAGAACAAAATGTATGGAGTCTCTACAAGGAGATGTGCTAGATTAACCAGAGATGTTTGTTGGATCAGCACAACTGTAAGTAACTTTCCCACCTTTGATGGTCTGAATCCTTTAGAAACCTTCTTGTCGGAATTTGAAGCAAGTGTACCAACACAACATAGATTGTTGGAAATGGATTAGGCCTTGAAAGAAACACCGGTGAGATGGTGGGGGACACACAAAAACAACATTACAGAATGGGTACAATATCGTACCCTGATGACCGCACGGTTCTCAACACAAGTAGAAGGTTGCAAAGTTTGGTACACGGGTCGACTATGCCCAAAGGACCATGTGAAAAGTTGCGAGGAATCCTGGAGAACCATTCCTCAAGAGCAGTGGGTGCACAAGTTCATTAACACACTAGACACGACCCCTATCAACTGGTACCTTCAAGCGGAGCTGCACCTCATGACTATAGATTGGGAAGGTATGACTCAGAACTTTGTAATCACCTTCTTATTTGAAATTCAATATCCTTTAGTAGATCAAAGATTACATATTGTAAGACATAAATTATTTGAGGAGGCCTCTAGCCCCCCTTTATAAAAAGAAGAGGACGAATGGACTGCACCTCTCCAGAAATTGCAAGGCTGTTACAACATCAATGTTGATGAAGACGATGATTCAAGGAAGGTGAACATCGTAGAAACAAAAGGCTAAAGATATGTGGAAGGACCAGGAGTTGGGCTACCATTCATTGGACAACCAATCAATATTAAGAAGGTCAACATTGGAACAGAGAAGACACTGAAGCTTGAAAATGTTGGATATTACAGGGATGCTGCTACTATTGACAAAACCCTAGAGCTACTGCATGAATATCAGGACTTGTTTTTGACCAAGTTTACTGATAAGAAGGGCATTAAAGGGCTTATGGGAGAGATGAGGATCCCTTTGAAACCATATGCAAGACCAGTCAAACAAAGACCTTATAGATTGAACCCTAAATATAAGGAGAAAGTGAAGATTGAGCTTGACAAAATGCTGGAAGCAGGAATTATAGAACCTGTTGAAGAGTCAGAATGGATTAGCCCTATGGTGGTACAAGACAAGAAGACAGGAGAGATCAGGATCTGCATAGATCTCAGAAAGATAAATGATTCCTGTTTGCATGACCCCTTCCCTACACCATTCACTGACGAAGTGTTAGATAATGTGGGAGACCAAGAGGTATATTCTTTTACAGATGGATTTTCAGGCTACCATCAGATCCAGATTGCCAAGGAAGATCACCATAAGACCACATTTGCAATAGAATGGGGATCCTACCAGTGTATAGTGATGCCATTTGGATTGAATAATGCCCCAACCATCTTTTCCAGGGTGGTGGTTGAAGCATTCAAGGATTTTCTGTATAAATTTGTAGAAACATATTTTGATGATTGGACTGTTTTTAGTTTATTGAAAAATCATATTGAATGTCTAAGGCTAATGTTGGACAAATGCAGGCAGTGTCAAATTTCCTTGAATCTGAAGAAGTACATCATTAAAGGATATGCCTAGATTAAAACACCCATGGAGAATATTTTGAAGAAAGACTGTCAGTTCAGTTGGACAAAAGAATTCCAGTAGAGCTTCGACACATTGAAACAGAAAATGGTTACTGCGCCTATTCTAGTTTTCCCAGATTGGAGCAAGAAGTTTCATGTGCATGTCGATGTGTATTATCTTGTGGTAGGAGTAGTATTAGAACAACTTGGGGAAGGAGATATTGAATATCCGTTAGCTTTTTCTAGAAGGAAACTATCTACAACTGATATTAATTACACCACCATTGAGAGAGAGGGATTAGCTATGGTGTATGCGCTGCAGAAATTTCTCCACTACTTGTTGGGAGGACACTTTAAAATGTTTATTGATCACTATGTGTTGAAATACCTAGTCGACAAGCCAGTGTTGGGGGGGAGAATACACAGATGGCTTATGCTATTTTAGGAATATGACTTTGAGATTGTAGTTAAATGAGGAAGAATGAACAAAGGTTCTGACCACTTGTCAAGGTTGGAACATGGTGAAGAGTCGACCAGTTTGGAGGATGCACTACCATATGCATAGTTATTGTCCATTAGAAATATTGATGACCACTTCGCAGAGATAGTCCAGTTCCTTTCAACAAGAATGGCACTGAGTGAATATACAATTCCCTAGAAGAAACAACTAGTAGTACGTGTTGCAGACCTATCACTTATAGATGGAAAACTATACAAAATGGGACCTGATGAGATATTGAGAAGGTGTGTTATGGAGGCAAAGCGATGATTGATCCTTGAAAAATCTCATGAAGGCATTGTAGGAGGACACTACGTAGGGAAATAAACTACATAGAAGGTTCTTAGAGCTGGCCTTTGGTGGCCTACCTTACACATAGATGCTAAAGACTATTACAGAGACTATGATGTATTCCAAAGAGTTGGGAAACCATCCAGAAGAGATGAAATGCCATTAGCACCACAATTGACCCTACAAGCATTTGAGAAATGGGCCATTGACTTTGTGGGACCTATAAACCCACCAGGCAAGCGCATAGGAGCAAGGTACATCATTATTGCGACAAAATATTTGACCAGATGGGTCGAAGCAAGAGAAGTTAAGGACTATAGTGCAACTACAGCTGCGCGCTTCATATTTGATGACACCATAACCAAGTTTGGATGCATAAAGATCCTTATGAGTTATCAAGGAAAACATTTCATAAATAAAACAGTTGAATCCCTGACTGACGAATTTGCAGTCCACCATTAGAAGAGCATGCCTTATCATCCACAAGCAAATGGGACAGTGGAAGCATTCAACAAGATCTTGGAAAGATCGCTGATGAAGATTTGTAGTGTGAACAAGGATGATTGGGATATAAGAGTACCAATAGTACTATGGGCCTATAGAACCACTTGCAAGAAGCTAACAATGTAGACCCCTTTTAAGTTGGTATATGGTCTCGAAGCCGTTGTCCCAATGGAATATTTGTTACCAAGCCTAAGAATTGTTGCCTTTATAGGTATGGATGACACTGGCGTTGTTTGAGAGAGGCTTGCACAGTTGGTCAAAATGGAGGAAGATAGATTTGTTGCATGATTTCATCAGCAGGTACAGAAAGAAAGAGAGAATGCCTACCATGATAGAGACATTAAGAAGAAGGAATTTAAGAAAGGTGATATGGTATTGGTATATGGAAGTAAGTTCATGAAACATCCTGGAAAGTTCAAAACACATTGGCAATTGAAGACTTTGAAGGGAGAATGGAAGGAAGGATTAGTGAATGGGATCCAACTGAAGTTGTATTATGACAACTAGCTACCTCACAACTCTCAGTAAAATCTTGAGGAAAAGGGTCTAGGTACCAGCTGCAGTTGAAACTAGGTACCAGACACAGAAAATATAGTCTACACAAAGGAAGGAGAGGAGGCATAAAGCAAAAATCAAAGGCTCCACTGCGTAGTTCGAAGTCGAAGTAAAATAGAAAGGTCAGATATGAAGTGCCTCGGGACGAGTCACAGGTGAGTGTTGGGGGCCTATTGGCACTTGGTTATGAAAGTTAGCGAAGAGCAAGGAAGAAAAGGAAAAATGTGAATTGCGTGGAAGACATAGTGACTGCTACTGGATCGAAGTGAGAAAAAGAGAAGAAAATATGGAAATAAGTAAGAGAAAGCAAGTCATTGGATGAGGAGATTGAGGATGACAGATCAACAAGAAAGAAGGATCGCGGAAAACTCATCAAGAGGAAAAATCCACCATTGGATGCTTTGGATCACCACGCGATAAGGAAGGAAAGACAGGCTAGTGAATCCCTAAAAACGTGGTTCAAGTTGACCTAGGGTTTTAGACACCTAGGGTTTTGGTATCTAGGGTTTTGACACCTAGGTTTCAGCCTAAGGATGTCGGTGAGTGATTGTAATGTATAAATAAAGGTCTAAAGGACCTGGGATGGGTTGTTGTTACTGTTGTTAGTGTTATGATTGTTGTTGTTGTGTGATCGAGTAAGTAATATTGAGTGAGAAAGAAGTGGTGAGTACAAAAACCTTCTGTATTGTAAGATATTCAGCTGGGTGCGAAGATCAACCCTGCATCTGGGTGTGCAGGGAGGGGAGAGATAGCGAGGAGAAGAGAGAAGGTCTGCTAGCTGAGAGAGAATACAAGAATTTTATGCTTCATCTTAATATATTACAAGCACAGTTCTGTGGACGTATCCCTAGAGAGAGGATGAACCACGTATATCTTGTGTCGTACATGTGATTGATGCGATGTTCTTTTCCCTTTTGATGTATTGTTATTGCATTATTGTGTTAGATTTGATAGATAGTTGTGTGGAGTAGATCTAAGCTGATAAGTGATATATGCATGTTATATTTTTCTGTTATTAGATCCACTTGATAATCCCCTTGGTTTTAGACATCTTTGTCCTACAACCCCCCCATAGTTGCTTCGGGTGAGACTGCATCTGCTTCGCAGGTGTTGCCAAAAGGGCCAGTAGTTAGGGCTTGTTGGTGCGCTCTTGGAGCTAAACCCTAGGTCTGCCCATGTGCCAACAAAGGGTCCCTCTTTTCCATCTCATTCATTATTTCCGACTAGATTTAGGCTATTCAACAAGAATGGTTGCAAGACCCCAAAATTTCAAGCCTAATCCAAAAACTTCAACAACATCACCAAGTTGCTCCAGGGTACTCTTGGCACAATGACGAGTTTCACTATAACATACCCTTGTATTTAAGCAAACAATAGACCCTTAAATCAAAGGCGCTCTCTAAGTTTCATGGTTCACGTACAACATGCCATTTAAGTTTTACCAAAACTTATGAATGGTTCAAATAGTATTTCTTCTGGGATGGTATGAAACAAGACATCCGCACCTTTATGTCTGAATGTGATACATGTCAATGCAATAAGGGTGAGACTATCAAACCTCTTGGTACCCTCCAACCCCTTCACATCCACCTACTATTTGGATGTATATTTCTATGGATTTAATTTTTGGCTTACCCAAATCAGACAATAAGTCAATCATCATGGTGGTAGTGGATCATATTTCCAAATATTCTCATTTCTATGCTCTTCAACACATGTTAACAACATCCACAATGGCTCAAATGTTTATGGATAATATATTCAAATTCCATGGAATGCCTCATTCTATTATTCTGACCATGATCCCGCTTTTACCAACAATTTCTAGAAAGAATTATTCAGTTTCCAGGGAACTCAATTGCATCTTAGTGCAACCTATCATCCCTAGACTGATGGCCAAACGGAAGCAGTCAACAAATGTTTGCAAACATATTTGAGGTGTTTTTCGTCTGACAACAACATCAGTGGGTTCAGTAGTTACCTCTAGATGAATGGTGGTACACCACCTCTTACCATACTTCCACTCGCATGACTCCTTTTGAAGTAGTCCACAAAAAAAAGCCACCATCGGTTCTCCCATCCATGCCAGGTGTCTCCAAGGTTCAGGAGGTTGACCAAAATCTTACCACCTGCATGACCATTCTCCGTACTCTCAAAGAAAATTTGGTAATGGCTCAAAATTGCATGAAGCACTAGGAATATCAGGTTCATTCTAAACATCAATTTTCTAAAGGGGATAAGGTGTTTTTTCACCTCCAACTGTAAAAGAATACTTCACTCAAATCCCAACAGTGTCAAAAACTTGCACCAAAATTTTATGGTCTTTATACTATTCTCAAACACGTGGTTCCAATGGCATATCAATTATTTGTTCCCAGTCACTCCAAGTTTCATCCTATTTTTCATGTCTCATGCCCGAAGAAAGTGATTGGCACCAAATTCCACACCTGGAACAACCTACCAGAGTTGGATGAAGAAGGTTCCATTTGGTTGTAGCCACAAGCTGTATTGGACCAGCGAGAGAATCTTCTCTTTCAGCACACCATCCATGAATTTTTGGTTCACTGGAAGGATACTCCACCAGAAGATGCCACTTGGTAACCGACTACCATTCTACATTAGTTTCCCCATCTTAAGCCTTGAGGACAAGGCTCTTTTTCAAGGGGGAGAGCATTTTAGGGACCTAATCCATCACGTAGATAAAATAATATATATTCCATGTAATAAAGTCCAACATTAGTTAATAAGGCCTAAATATATTTTCCATGTAATAAAGGCTGACATTAGTTAGTAAGGCCTATTAAAATATGTGAACAATTCAATGTAAGAAGACCTAATAGAAGCTTCTACTTCTATAAAGATATTCCTTTAGAATGCTCTTTAGAAGATATAATTAGTATAAATAAGAGTAGGATTTGTTAACCACCAAGTTTTACTAGGATGGAATTGCAGTTGAACCTCCAAATATTAAACATGGATGTGTTCAAAAACAGAGTTCACAAGTCTAGCAGACCAATTTGGTCACCTTTTCTCTTTCTTCTCTATACCACATTTCCATCCCTCGATGTGGCATTGTAATAAGATGAATCTAGCATGATGAATTTGGAAAAGGATTAGCATCCTAATACTTTATCATGATTACATAACTCTAGAGTGTTTTCTTTTACTTATTAATTATTTCTTGCTTGAATTAATTTTCCAACGAGTTATAATTTTTGAGTTTTTTCACTCATTTCCTCCAACATTAGAGTGTGTACTAATGGTTAGGCCTTAGCTTGGAAAATATAAGTCTAGTTTATATTGTGTATTTCCATGCTATTCATCAATATTGAGTCATATTGAAATTGCGCTAAGTCCCCCTTAGGATTTTTTAATGTTTTCAATTAATAAAAAAATTCCCGAAAAATGAGATAATTTAATTGTAAATAAGTCATAAGTTAGGAAAGTGGTACTAGGATGCATTATATGCCTTGGGGGTATTTGTTTTCACATATAAAATACCCAATTTACCTAAGTAACACCTTTTTGAGGGTAAATAGTGATTATTTAATCACTTAAAACAACTTTCTGTCAAAACATTCAATAAAAAGGAAAAAAATAATAAAGAAATCAGTAAGCCTTTAATTGAGGAAACATGTCAGGGACATGTTTCTCTCATGTATTGAGTCCAAGAGAGACGTGGTGAGTAAAATATAGAGGAATGTGAGTTGGATTGTTGAGGTTTCCAAGGGAGGAGATCCTAAAGTTGAACTCACCCATCCCTTGTATACATGGCACATTCTAGAGGAGAGGCGTCAATCCAAAGAGGGATGACTCACCCTCTCCTCCTACCTCACACATGTGGAGGGTTATAAAACCTTAAACCTCTCTCATGTGAGGTGATTCACTCATTTTATCCCCATTTCGTGGGATACCTAAGGAGATGATGTCTCGAGGCCCTTAGGTTGCAAATATGGAGTACCGACATACAACTTGCCCAACAATGTCCACTTGCACAGATGGATACCCACCTCACCACCACAGCTCCAGGTTGATCATGAAGGCATCCACCAATAATATGACCTCCATAAGACATTAGGTCTTTCTCCATGAGGTACAAGTCTATTATTATGGTGAGTGTCATTTCAATATTTGAGGCAATTGAGTTTGTTACATCTATTACTGCTTTTGATTATGTGACATTTGCTTGGACATTATGCTCTTTTCCCTATTTCACCTTGGTGGTTGACATTGCGCCTTAGTAAGTGGGTCATACTTAGGGATATGTATTCTAATGGGAGGTCCTTTTTACCATTCATCATGCCATTCCCGACCACACTTTCCACTTTTCACACTTCATCCCCTCATCTCTTGACCTTTTGGGGTTTTTTGGGTGTACTGACCCAAGAAGGGGTTGTCACTCACTTCATGGGAAGAAGGGGATGAAGGCACATAGTCTTGTGGCTGGAAAAAGATAAAATCTTGATTATGAACCTTCCAAATTCTCTCCCAAAGAGGTCTTGAGAGCAATGAAAAAGTTCTCCTAAAAAATCAAAGACCTGCAAAATAAAATATTATATAAAAGTCCCCACGTGTTGAGGTGTGTACACTCATGCATTTTCCCTTTATTTCCTTTCATATGGATCTTTATGTACCTATAGATTCAAGTGGCCTTGTCGTACTTCCCCACAAGCTAATCAATTCACCAATAGGGAGTACCAAAGGTTTTGGATTATTAATTAACTAATGGCAATGAATGGGATTGGAAAAAGGATGCATTGAAAATGAAGGTGCAACACACCCTCTACAAAGGCACCCATAAGTGAGACACTACAACCCCTTGTATGTCATGAACCCTGTTATCCCCATTTTTTGGATAACTAACGAGATTATGTCTCGAGGCCCTCAAGTTGCAGATATGGAGTGCCGAGAGACTACATGACCAACAATACCCTTTTGCACAGCTGGAGAACCCTCTCACCACCATATATTGTCACAAAATTCCAGATGGCATCTACCACATCTGCTAGCTTCTGAAGGCAATGGGCCTTGCTCCATGAGGTACAAGTCAGTATTATGGTGAGCATCATTTTGATATTTAATCCATTTGAGTATGTTGTATCTTAGATTTCTCTAGATTTCATGATATATTCTTGGACATTATGCCTTTTTCCCTGCTTCACCTTAGTGGTTGACATTATGCCCTAATAAGTGGTCTTCATTGGGGATGGTTTTTCTAGTATGAACTCCCTTGAAGATCCATTGTACCATTATTTCCCATACTACCACTTTCCATATTTATTTCCCTCCATTTCCTTATCTCTTGGTATTTTAGGGTGTATTGACCCAAGAAGCGGTTGTCCCTCATTCTATGGGAAGAAGGGGATGAAGGCTCAAAGGGGTTGATGTTGGGTAAAATATAAAATCCTTGTATGAACCTTATAGATTCTTCTCCCAGGGATCACCCAAGAAAGAAGTGAAATTATTATATTTTAGTAAAGGGGGACCCACATATAATAAAGAATGCTTAAAGGGTTAGTTGAAGGATAGGAGGTCTCATCACGAGCCCACATGTCACATCCATGAATATCTAGTGGTATGACATTTCCATCATCTGATCACAAAAATAGGGTAATGGCTCTCAATTGCATGGATGATATAAAGGGGGTCTCATCACGCGTCAACCTTATCATTTACACTAGGTTTTTGTGGGTGACATTTCCATTATCTGGACACCATGCTAGGGAATTGGCCTTCAACTTTTACTAAAAATTATGAAATAATAAAAGAATGGAAAATAATGGGCTTATAAAAAGTGCATTGCAGACGAAGGTACCACACACCCTCTACAAAGGCACCCATGAATGATACACTATGACCTCTTGTATGTCATGAGCCCTATGCCCATTGAGTCTTGACCCCAAACACCTCATCCATTTTACATGGATTAGAGAGGGATATCTTGGAAACTTTCCTTGACCTAGGGCAATATCTACCCAATAGGACACCTCAACAACCCTCCCATATTCAATCTTGACAAGTCATAAAATGTCTTTGAGAATTTAATTGTTGATATAGTGATATTTGATGCACATGCTTAGGTGGCTCATTTATTGATTGGATTTACTTATCATGATGTTATGACTTGACATTCTTGGAGGGTGTGCTCATTTGTCTTTGTAGGACCTAGTTGGTGGAAAATTTTGGAAGAACAAGTGTAGCTTGGGTTTCCATGGGGCTGCAAGGACACATGTTGGATGCCAATGGTCCACATACCATATCACATATATGAAGTATTGGATACCTATAATATGATGTGGAAGACTTATCCCAACCCTCACATTCCAAACGATTTACCCACGAGGGGAAAAACATCTTCCTTTTGAGCTTGACATCATATTTGGTGGTTAGGGTTTGGTGGTGGTGTTACCACTCATTGACACATGGATGTTTTGAGGAGGAGGAGGTATTAACCATGAGGAGATTGCTTAGATCCTTGACATATGGCCTTGGAAGTCCTACCATTTCTTCTCCAACACCAACAACTTGTCCCAAGTGGAAAAACGTCCCCTAAAGGGGTGACGTCCATGTAAATTAGGGTTTTATTTGTGCAAAAGTTAAATTTTGAACGAATTGTTTAATATTACTTTATTAAAGGGGGTAATATTAGTGTTGTTTACCCCTAGTCTTGTGGTTTACCCCTTAATATGTGGAAAAGTCACCTTGGTGACATTTTGTATGAATAAAAGATCATAAGATCTCATTATAACATATAACTCTCCCTCTTGTGAGAATACTTGATCTGAAATTTTCGCTACACTTAGCATATTTGTCTCTTGTGCACTTTTTTATGGCTATATTTGGTGAATGGTTGATGGAGGAGTGAGGCGCTAGATTTGGATGAGCAGTTTCTAGCTTTTATGGTGGATTGTCTTTGCATCTTCTTGATTTAGTGTGGTTTGTACTCTTATGCTATCATTTGTTTCAATTCAAGGATTGTATTGCTAAGAGCTAAGTGGGAAGTAAGAGCATTTACACCCCCACTCTAGTCTTCATAATTTATTGCTTGAAGTTTATTGATGTTGCAAGGGTTTGTTTGAGGAAGTAAGAGGATTTACACCCCTCATTTTCAAACCCTAAATAGAGATAATTTCCTTGGGAAGTAAGAGGGTTTACACCCCCAAGGAAGTAGACTCTCTAGTTCATTTACTTGAATCCATTAACCCAATATTTAAAGGCACTAGTCATTTTTTAATTGCATTGGAGATACAAAATCATTGCCTTGGGAAGAGTGTTTTTTCTAGTTTCAAGTTTATCTTTTTGGAGAAGTGTTCCTTGATCCTTGAGCTCTCTTGCCTCATTGGGGCGTACCTCTTCTCCCACTAATTTTATTGTTGTTATAAACGTTATCCTACATCCATTATGTCTGCATAATCCTAGCTACTAACTCCCTCTTATCTCACAAACTAACCCTATAAATTTTCTCTAACTTCACTCACCTAGTCTACTAACTAGAGAGCACTTTTTAGGCTAGTTATTGACACTTTTCCATGGTTGATTTTGTTGTTGCATGACATTGAATGCTACATCAATAAGGCTGATAATTTACTGCAGAAAATCATTTTTATAACAACTTGATTTATTCATTCTCAAAGTGCTATATTAAGTCACGATTGATTTCCAAATTCATTGATAATATTGTTGGATAATCTTATGCTCTTACATGTTGATTTAGATGCTTTATTTGCTGATATAAACTGTTATCTACTGCTGAAAATTAGGGAAACCAATCTTAACTTGATGATCCATACTAACATACATCATTGCAAGGTGTCTTTCTTTGTGTCTCAGGCATGTACAATCATTCGGAGAAGTACTACACCTTTGGGGAAACACTTGTTGGGTTTACAAGGCATCTCTTTCCACTTCTCAATCCACTTATATTTGACTTATAGGGGTTCCACTTTCATCATCCATCCATCTACATATCATTCCCCCTAGGGTCACTGGGCTCGCCTCCCTAGAGTGACCTAGTCACCCTTGAAGTGTGGGACCTACATTGAGGTGAGATTGGGTGTAGGATTCCCTAGTTGTAGCACTTTATTTTGTGGTTGGGGTGGAATTTTCCCAAGCTACAACTTGTGCATAACATTTTGGTGCCATTGTTGGGGAAGATTTTGAATCTTCTCTGTAACCTAATGACACTTTGGTAATCTATCCCAAATCCTTTCCCTTATATTTCCTGGTGACTCCATGCAAGGGACGTTCCTTTTCCACCTTCTTTGATGAGCTCATATTGAAGCTCATCTAGCGACTCCACTTTCCCAGAACCATTCCTTTCAAGTATCATGTTGTTAAAACCATTTTCCGTAATACCCTTCCTCTTGTTCCAATGGATCACCCTTGGGAAAGGGACCTCTACAAACCCATTAACATGGCCAATATCCAATGTTACCCTAATACAATTCCAAAAGAAGTCAACAAGTGGTTTCGAAAGTTCCCAGGAAACAATGTGATAACTGTTGAAGACCACATTTATGTCATGGGCTAGGAAATGGACAATGCAGGTATTGAACATGAATATGTAGCCATGAATTTATTTTCCTAATCATTGAATGAAAAACACCTTGATTGGTTCAGAGGACTCCCTAACAATCATCTCACATCCTATGATTCTTTTTCCAACTTATTCAAGAGAAGATGGTGGGACACTTCGGGTTCAGTTTAATTAGATACAGAAAAAGGAGAATGAAACAGTAAAGGAATTCATTGCCATATTTGACATGTTGTACAATCAAATTCCAACAAATTACCGTCCTACAACATCATCATTTTGTCTCCTCTACGTTAATTCTTTTGAAGGACAATTTTGATTCATTCTCAAAGATAAAAATCCCATTTCATTGGTAGAGGCTAAAGAGTTAAGTATCGACGTCAAAGAAAATATCCTTGATTAAAAAGTGGAGCATTTCCAGTACCCTTGTGCCAAAGCATGATCAAATACTAAGGTTTCCAACAATAGTGTTCATGATCTGATCGCTCTCTTAACTCAAAAGATAGACTAGATGAATACTCAATTTTTCCAGGTGCAGAATCAACTTATGAGTTGTATGACTACAATGGAAATAAATCAATCTGCTCCCAAACCTCAGTTTTCCAGACAACAGAGAGATGCCACCAGTTGGAGACCAAGACCTCAACAAGAGGCAAAGGCCCCATATAATTTGAAACATGTTGGGACAGTTGATATAGAATCTTGGTGCCTCCCATGTCAAGAACCCCACATGGAAGATGAGTTCCCTTGATCCAGGTGTATATTGGTGGCCACCCACATGTTCCAACTGGCTCCTTTTGCCATTTTTTAGTTTAGCAAGTTCTTCTGTACTTATTTGTAATTGTGGGTTCTAAACTTCTGGGGCTTTCTGGATCCCTACACATCTTCCAGATGGATACTGGTGGTCGGCCACCTAATCCAACTGGATTATTTTGTATGTTTTCATGTTAGCACATATTGTTGTACTTCTAGGACCATTTTGGGGCCCTAAACAATGTTATTTTGGATCGCCATAGTCAAACTGTAGATGGGGTCATATTTTAATGGTGTAATGCATATTTCTCGAAAATACATTTCCAATGGGCTATCACACGCCTAAAATGGATATTGTATGCAAAAGTTATGACCCCAGGAAGTTAATGTACTAACTGACCCAAACGGGGCCCACATGAATTTTGGTGTTTCATCTCCTAAGGTTAGGTTTTTGGATGTCTAGGGTTTTGGAATTCTTGTTTAACATAAAAAGGC
Organism: Picea sitchensis; assembly: GCA_010110895.2. NCBI lineage: Eukaryota > Viridiplantae > Streptophyta > Pinopsida > Pinales > Pinaceae > Picea > Picea sitchensis. Next base: position 76,329 of record SNQJ01S0005140.1, on the reverse strand, counting down.
CTTCAGAGCCTCATTAAAATCATATTCTTGTGAATGAGCGTATTTTTCACATCTCTTCTCAGAGATAAAGCTGCCACCATTCTAGCGAGTCTTACACTCTGTATTTTAACCGTCTCTTTACAATTCTTTCATTAATAGAAATAAAGTATTGTTGTATTTATCTGTTTCTGGAAATTTTCATGAATATTTCATTGAATATCTATGCTTTCATTTCGTTCCAAAAATAATCTGGATCATCCCTCGATGAGATGAATATTATCCTAACAATATAAACTTCATTGATATGATTTTCAATTTCTAAGAGGAACAAGTTACCCAAGAGCGGATAAATGAATCCAAAAGAAGGGGAGAAAGAGAGGGGAGACTCCAGGCCTCAAATAAATTGATAGATGATTAGAATAAGGAATTAAGGAGGAGGTAAATTCTGACCTACACTATAAGAAATAAAGCTTCATCCCCTCCGTCAGATCCTGATACTCCTCTTCCATTAGTAGAAAAGGTGTCTAAACCACCTCCACCGTCGATGTGTGAGTTTCTTCCTAAGACAACTCCTACAGATGATATCCAATTAAATATAGATGTTGCAAGCATGTTTGGAAAACTGAATATGTCGGTCCCAGTGAAAGAGTTGTGTAAGATCCCTTCTGTGAAAAGGGAAGTTTTGAAACTCTCAAAGGTGCCAACCAAGAAGGAGGATCCTCCCATCATTTTGAACACTATGTATCTCGATCGGCCAAGGGACAATATCCCTCCTTTCTATCTTTCATTATGCATGAAAGGCCTCCTCTTGAACAACTACATGCTTGATTCAGGGGCCTCAACAAACATCATATCGTTGAAGGTAATGAAAAAAATTTGTTTGAAGACAACCCGACCTTATAGAAATGTTGTGGTATTGATTCATGGAGGGTCGAGGTCTTGGGGTTGTGTGAAGACGTTGAGGTATTTTTGATATATTTTCCACATGTTAGTGTCATCATGGACATATTGGTGATCAATGTTCTAGATGCCCGGGGGATTCTCTTGTCAAGGACCTAGTCCTCAACCCTTGGGGGTTTCCTTAGCATGAACCTTACACATGCATATATTCCCATGGGCGATGGCACATATGAGATATTACATAACATGGGAAAGAAATATACACATGTGATGGATCTAAGGGGCCCTAATTATGTCATTGAACATTACTACGATATTCCTCCACAATTTATTGAGTATGATCCATCTGAGTTACCATTCATACATGAATATTCCATAGAAATTTTTATCCTATGGACATATAAGAAGAAGATTTAAAACTTCCATGGGAGGGAGCTGGGGTATATTCATAATATGTAGGAAGAATATGAGAAACATGAAGAAATCGTCAAAGATACAGTCCACACAGAGCCTCCATGATCCAGAGTTATGAGCGGAACAAAATGAATAACATATTGAATACAATAACACAAATAGAGAACAACAACAGATATCTAGTGAACAATAACTTCTATTGAATAAATAAAATAGGTTGAAACTGTAAAACTGCATAATTGAAAACAACTTACTTGAATGGTGGCATCTATCTCTGAGAAGAGATGTGGATGCTATGTGCATCCGTCTGAGAAGAATCATTACAATGAGGCTCCAGAGGCATTTTTAACAGTACTCATAAATTCCAAAACCCTAGACATCGAAAAACCTAACCCTAGGAGATGAAATGCCAAAATTTATGTGGGCCCCAATGGGTAAGTTGGTACCTCAACTTCCTGGGGTCATAACTTTTGCATACGACCTCCGTTTTAGGTGTGTGATAGCCTATTGGAAAGGTATTTTCGAGAAATACACATTATTCCATCAAAATATTACTTTGTCTATAGTTTGATTGTGTCAAGCCAAAAAAACGTTGTTTATGGCCCAAAAATGGCCATGGAAGTACAAAAAGATGTACTGACATGAAAAATTATAAACTAAGCTAGTTGGATTAGGTGGGAAGACACCAATCTCCACCTAGAAGTTGTGTAGGGATTCATACAACCCCAAAAGTGTAGAACCCACAATCACACATAATTATAGAAGAACATGTTGAGCTAAAACTGTCAAAAGGAGCCAGTTGGAATAGGTGGGTGGCCACCAATATCCACCTGGATTAGTCCTCCCCCCTTAGGAAGAAATGGTCTCCATTGCATTGAGTTCCCCCATCAAATGAGGAAATTTCTGCTGAATTTGGCTCTGGGTGAGCGAATTTCCTTGGTGAAGGAGTTGCCCTACCTTGACAACCTCATAAAGTTGGATACTCTATTGGCGAGTGCCCTTGAACTGTGTGTCCACTATCTGATCAGCGGATGTTTGTTCCATGTAGTCGAGATTGAGATTTGTTGGTGTCAACTATTCTGCGATCTCTGAGGTATCCAATAATGGTGGAAAATATGGCCAGAGGATGTCCACATTAAACACTAGGCGCAAGCCAAGGAAGGGGGGAGTGTTGAGCTCAAAAGCATTGTCACCCACATCCTTGGTGATAGTGTAAGTCCCATAATGAAGTGGACAAAACTTCAGATGGGGCCGTGTAAGGACTTATTTCTGCAAATGTAACCATACCTTGTCTTCCACCTGAAATTTGTGTGGTATCCGATGTTGATCATGGTGTTGCTTGTACTTAGCATTGAATTTTTGCAAAATCTCATGGACCTGTTAGCAGATGTGCTAAATCCTCTCAATGAATCTGGTGGCTTTGTCTACCTCAGACTGAACATGGGAAGAATTTGTCTAGGTTGTTGCAAGAGGTAGTGAAACATCAATGGGATCCAAGGGTTGGAATCCTAGCCCCACCTGAAAGGGGCTATGGTCCGTGGAGCTATGGAGAGACCTGTTGTAGCTGTTTTGAACATAGGGAAGAATCTCATCCCATGTACATAGATTCTTAGAGTTATACATGTACAAGATGTGCACAATCATTCGATTGACTACCTTTGTTTGGCCATTAGTTTAAGGGTGGAAGGAAATGGATTTAGTGAGCTTGGTGTCCAACAGTGACCAGAGACTCGACCAAAATGTGTTGAGGAACCAACTATCTCGATCAAAGATGATGGTATGTGGTATCCCAAAATGGACCCACACTCGTTCAAAGAAGATCTTGGAAGTATATGTCGCTGTGATGCTCTTCTTACAGGCTGTGAGAATGGCCATCTTCGAAAACTGATGAACTACCACAAATACACAATCATTTCCTTTCTTGGTGGACAAAAGGCTAGACATGTAATCCATCAAGATGGATTCACAAGGCCTCTCGGGAGTAGGACGAGAGGTGTATAAGCCTTACTTCTTTATGGATGGCTTGACAATGGCACATGCAATGAAAGATCTGATATACTTTCTCACATCCTATCAAAGTTTTGGCCAATAAAAATGTTTTTGTAGAATGACCACAATTTTCTCCATGCCAAAATGTCCTACCATCCGACTGTAGTGAGCCTCCCAAATTATCTTTTCACGGTCGCTTGCAGGAACACATAGATGGCCCATATGGAATAACAGTCTGTCCTGACTGTGAAAATCGGTGACATTCGTGCCTGTATCGGCCAAGAGATGATAGGTGGTGGTGAAGTTCGGATCATGTTGATACATTTGGGGCCACTCATATGTCTCATTCCCACAAGAATGGATCATGGTGGTGAGTGCAGCCACGAGACGTTGAATGAGACAGTTAGCGACACGATTTGTGCTCCCTATCTTATACTTGATGTTGATATGTAATTGTTGTAGGTAGGTGGACCACTTTTGATGGCAATCGTTCTGCAACTTCCCCTATGTATGTATGAACTACAGAGGCTTTTGATCAATGTGGATGATTGTCTCCTTTGCCAGAATGTAATGTTTCCATTGATGAAATGATTGTACAATGGAATACATTTCCTTGTCATAGGTGGGGTATTTTCGAACAGTATCTGAGAGTGTCTCACTATGGTATGCTACCAGATGTCTATGTTGAGTGATAACTATGCCTACAACATAGTCAGATGCATCAATATCAATCTCAAACAATTGTTGTATATAATGTAAGGAGAGTACTAGAGCTAAGCACAAGTGATGCTTCAGATAATCAAATGCTTGTTGTTATTCCTTCCCCCACACAAAATTTTCCCGGCCACCGCCCTTCATCACTTGGTTGAGGGCCCATGCAATATGGGATAATCCCAACATGAACCATTGGTAGAAGTTTGCAAGTCCCAAGAATATTTGAATCTCGGTTAGTGTGGTCAGGGATGGCCAGTCATAGATGGCTTGGATCTTAGATGGATAAACATGTAACCCATTCTCATCAACAATGTATCCCAAGTATTGGACCATGTTCATGCCAAAGGAGCATTTTTCTAGGTTGACATATGGCTTGTGCTACCACAGAGTGCTCAAAACCTATTGAATATGTTGCATGTGCTCCTCCCAAGTTCTAGTGAAGATGAGGAAGTCATCCAAATAAACCACCACAAAAGAGTTGGTGAAGGGTTTCAATACATCATCCATCAACCTCATGAACGTGGTTGGTGCATTTGTTAATCCAGAGGGCATGAAAAACCATTCAAAGAGACCTTCTTTAGATTTGAAAGTTGTCTTCCATACTTTAGTTGGTTCGATCCCTGCCACCGCCCTTCGTCACTTAGTTGAGGGCCCATGCAATATGGGATAATCCCAACATGAACCATTGGTAGAAGTTCGCAAGTCCAAAGAATATTTTAATCTCAGTTAGTGTGGTCAGGGATGGCCAATCACAGATGTCTTGGATCTTAGCTGGATAAACATGTACCCCGTTCTCATCAAAAATGTATCCCAAGTATTGGACCATGTTCATGCCAAAGGAGCATTTTTCTAGGTTGGCATATAGCTTGTGCTACCAAAGAGTTCTCAAAACCTGTTGAATATGTTGCATGTGCTCCTCCCAATTTCTAGTGAAGATGAGGATGTCATCCAAATAGATTACCACAAAAGAGTTGGTGAAGGGTCTCAATACATCATCCATCAACCTCATGAACATAGTTGGTGCATTTTTTAATACAAAGGGAATTAAAATTCATTCAAGGAGACCTTCTTTAGATTTGAAAGTTTTCTTCCATACTTCAGTTGGTTCGATGGGAACCTCGTGGTAGCCAGACTTTAGGTCAATTTTACAGAAGAAATTTCCCCCCTTGAGTTGTTCAAGAAGGTCATTGTTATCCCATAGACTAGGGATAACTAAGGAGAACACGTCTCGCGGGCCACATGTTCTAGACATGGAGTACTGAGAGCCATACAACTTGAACATGGCCCCAGGGGGGCCCTCTTTTCTTTAGTGCAATCCACTTATCACCATCAATGGTATCCATCCCACCAACCTGGTCCTAAAGTAGCGGTGAGTCTTTCTCCATGAGGTAATGAGTCTGTGTATCATGGTATGTATCACTATGATTTTTGAAGCACTTGAATATGTTGTATTGAATCCTTCTTCATTTTATGATCTTTGATTTGAAATTATGCTCTTTGCCTCGTTCATACCTATAAGGGTAACATGGTGCCCTAGTAAGTTTATTTCCATTTAGGATGGGTTGCTACTGGGTGGGTCTGTGAAAATTCATTGTCCATTCCCTCCATACTTACCATTTTCCATATTTATTCCTTTCATATCCCCTATCCTTGTTTGGGTATTGGGATTGGCTACACTAGGAAGGGTTGTACCTTACCTCATGGAAATAAGGGGATAAATTCCCAGAGGGTAAAAGTAGCTGGGAAGAGTTAAAAGCCAATGTTAAAACCTTTGAGATCCTTCATTCAGGGATCCCCAAGAAATCAATGAAAATATTCTCAATAAGAAAAGGGGACCCATAAGATACATAAACACTCAAGGTACTAGTTGATGGATAGGAGGTCTCATCACGAGTCGACCTATTATGACCATGGGCATGTAGCAGTATGAAATTACCACCTATTTGGTCACCAAACCAAGGTAGTGGCTCTTGGTGGCATAGTAAAGATAAAGGGGGTCTCATCACGAGCCAAACTTCTCATTTCGGTGAATTTTTTGTGGATAACGTTGTCACCTTTGGTCATCAAGCCACAATAGTGGCCCTCAACTATTCCCTTGAAGCAAAAAATAAAAAGATAAAAATAAATAAAACTAAGAATAAAAGACAATGAATGGGCTAGGAAACAATTTCATTTATGACAAGGTGCACCTCACCCTCTAAAAAGGCATCCACAGGTAAGAATTTACATTTCCATGTTATTACATGCACCCCATGCCCAAAAACTTACCCCATGCCACCTCATACACTTAAATGACTTGTATTATATCCCACCTAGGAAAGACCCCAAATTTAAGAGAGGTTATCCCAGTAGGACACCCTGATACCTTGTCCAAACCTAACTTGTCAAATTGCATAACGTCTTTAAGCATTTGTCTGGGTTAAGGGGGGTTTGATGCACATGTTTGGGTAATTTAATTATTGGATGTGATTTACATGCTATGATCCATGCAACTTATGGACCTCTAGAAGGAGTACTTGTTGTTGCTACAGGACCTTGCCCGGTGGACATGTACACATGAGGGAATGATTAGCTCGTACCTTCATGGGGGCTTAAATACCATATATGGATGCTACAACCCCAACCAAGGGTAAGACTAAATTGAATACTTTCACCAGGAAAAAGAAGGATGTTTCCTTTGAAGGCACCCTGGCAGACCTAGACCAGGGGGACCTTTCTCTTCCACATGGACGTTAGCCCTTGAGGGCCCTAGACGTCACCATCATAACCCTAGATGTCATCCAGAGCTAGGGTTTTCATTTTGGAGGAATTTATGAGCCTGGTGGCATGTTTGGACATCATCTGGGGCTTCTAGAGGCCAAGTGTCCCACATTTCTAGCTTAACGTTCCACCTATGGGCCTCAACATCACCCTATAAGGGCATGACGTCACCCTTAGAGGTGTCTTTAGATGAAAATTAATTTTAATTATTTCAAATTTGAATTTTATTGTAAAATGGCCAAGTTGGCCTTATTTTGACCTGAAAACTAATTAATGGTCAAAATTTTGTATAAATAAACATAAATTACTCTCATTTTTACATCACAACTTCTCATACAAGAGAAGAGGTCTGAAATTTGTGCCCTAGTGAGGGCTATTGGTTTACATTTTGAAGTGCACTCTGGTATAAGGATATTTTTGCAACTTGGATCAATCTTGGAAGTTTTTATGGTGATCTTGCATGGTATTTCCATGATTATTCTTGGTGCAAGTAAGTAAAATCTACATTTTTTGTCATCTATTGAATGGTTTGTGTATGTTTTTATTTTCTCATACAAGATTATGAAATTGCATGGTATACTTAATGCTTGAAGTAAGTAACTTAAATTTCTAGTTTATTACTTTGTATTTGCCAAGCTTTTCATTGAATTGATCTAGTAACTAGTGAAACCCTAGAGCCCTAAATTGCTAGCACCCTAAGGATTTTGACTTAGTTATCTTTACATAAGTTTTACTCCATAAGAAGTCTAAGGAGAGAAAGGTGTTAGGTATTAAAATTTCCTACACCCTAGAATCCTGTTTCTTGAGGTCAATGCATAGGGGGACTTAAGTTACTACTTCTCCTATGAATTTCCCCTCTTAGACTTTTGTGCATTATCAAATTGATTTGCAGTCTTAGAAGAATCCGTCCACTTTGACTCCATAATCCATAGAAGGCACTAGTTCTTGCCTCTCTCTCATTGAATGATTGATCAAACACTCTTCTCCTAATATTTTACTAACTATATCTAACCCTAGTTTGGCCTAGATCACTAACTTATTTGCTGTTGTTATAAATGTTTGCTACAACCATCTAATTGCAAATTTTTTTATGCGTACTCAACATTAATTGCTAGCTAATAATTTCAGAAATTGCTTATGAAAAGTTATTATCATTTTACTTAGTCAATGCTATCTTTCCATTGTCTTTTCAAGATTTTCTTAGGACTATTGTTGCATGCTATATTGTCTTGTTCCAGGCAAGTACATTAAGGACTTCATTAACCTCATTTTTTAGACACAGATTTAGTGACTTTGGTAACTAGTGAGAGGGGGGAATATATCTTGAACTTAACCCTAATTTTCCATCCCTTTAGGTTACCGAGGACTCTTCCCCTGGGGTAGACCTTGCATATACCTAGAAGTGTGGATTTCCTATTAAGGTGATAGTGATAGGATATCATGTTTGTTACAACAATATCCCTTAATTTCCTTGGGCTTTGGACAAGTACAGATTGTGTGATAACATTTTTGGCACCGTTGTCGGGGAACACCGAGTCAATATTCCTCAATGATGCTTTTTCAGTAAGACTTTCCCTCAAATCCTTCATCTTACAAAGCTTACTTGACGACTCCACTGAGGGTGATTACCTCACTCCCTTTGATAATCCTTAAGAGGATATTTGGCGACTCCACTGACCTTTTCCAAGGTGCCACCTTACTCTCAACTTTGTGATATTTCCAAGATATGGGATCATGGTGCCTTGAGAACAAGTGTATTTGACTATTTATTTTCAAAGTTTCAAGGATAACCACATTATTTTGATATAAAATGGTTAAACAACTATCCAATATTCAGTGGCCTCTCAATTACTCACATTGTAGAATTCTTGAAGTATATAAGTGAGATAGAATTTGAAGGGGAGGATGTTCTGGTAAAATTGTTCATACTTTCCCTATCGTCGTTTTTTCAAGATTGGATTAAGGGTTTTTGTGAAGACAAGGGTATATCATCTTTCATAGACCTCATCAGTAGGTTTATTAAGTTAGTGAAACCATAATTCCATACATATGAAGATTCCCTTAAAAATATCGCAATAGCCCTAGAGGACGAAGGAATCACCACTGAGATTGTCGAATATCTCAAGGATGTATACCATACTCAATACCAAGAGACCTTTGATATAGAAGGATATATTTATGAAGAAGGTTGTCAACCCCTTGAAAAGGAAAAAGATTTTTCCCATGATTCAACAAAATGCAGTGAATAATTGACTAAATACGTGAGTTATGAGGATGAAGCACTAGTATCTGCTCCTTCATCCGATGAGGCTCTCCAATATCCTATCTCTCCTGCACAAGACAAAGAGAATGAGGTGAATCATTTTCCTTTCCAGGTTTTTGATGACACTTTGTTCTATGATTCAGAAGGTGAAGAAGTAAAGGAACCCTTGGAAGAGATAGGTCCTTCATTTTCTGATTAAGAAGAAAAGATGATTAAAGAGACAAGTCTTGGGGATGATGCTCTTCCATTTGATGAATTCATCCAAGCCTTTGATGCTTTTGCACAGAAAGAAGTGAACACGGTAAGTTATTCTCATTTCCAAGATTTTGATGATTCTTTATTTTATGATTTGGAAAGTGAAGAAGTATTAGAGGATCCCTTGGATGCATTAAATACTTCATGATATTATAAATATAGTGACATGGTTGATAATATTGATGAGTTCATACATTTTGGAAGACGTAAATGGGATGTGATTGATTCAGATGAGGATCCCATTTATGACATGGAAGGATATCTTTGAATGTTTCCTTTACAACAAGAATATGATGTTCCTAATAATATTGTATGTTTGACAACAAGATGATGATATAATTACAGAAGTTTTCCAAGAACCCAAGGATGGCCCAGTGCAAATTTATCTTGATGATTTCCGTTCATACCTTAAGGATTTTGATGAGTATCCTTTTGAGAACTTGGATTTATTCTATGAAGAATATTATCAACCGTCGTTGTGATCAAATTTTGATAAAGGTGAGGACGTTTCTTTCCTAAAGTAGGATACTCATGACAAGGTTTTCCATCTCCCTTCGATTGATTTACCTAGTTATGTCACTAAGGATGTATTTGGGGAACATGTCTCGTGTTTCAAGTTTTCTTTAGGGAATTCTTTTTCATTATAATTCAAGGGTAGATTGAATGCCTTAAGAAGTTTATTATCTCAATCTTTCATCTTTCCCCTGAGAAGTTTTCAGTTTCCCTTTGAGTTCTTGTTAATCCCTTCTTAGACCCCGAGGACTAATGACGTCCAAGATAGTCAACCGTCAGACTCTTTGAGCCACCCCTTTGAGTCCTTGAACTCTCACGATCCTTTTCTGAGATGTATTGATCACGTTTTTGGAAGGGTGTCTTGGCATTAGGGATGATTTTAAGGATGGAAATTTATATTAAAATGTAGAAATGTGGGCTAATATTACTAGTCCTTAAAATGCAAAATGTAAAATGTTTAGCGATAGTTTTGTAAACATATTCAAATTTCTAAGGATTTTATATAGTTTCTATATAACTTTGGCGATTTGTGAGGTAAAACAATTTTATTCTATGGAATTTGGGCGAATCATTTTTAGAAAAAATGGAAATTGGCTAATCTTTTTTTGGGAAAACCATGGAAAATTAGCCCATTTGTGAAATTTAGCCCCTAAAATCATATATGCTTGGCATGATTTTGTCCCTCCTTGCCACCTCCATGAGCTAGAATTTATGACTTCCTATGATATAATTCATGCTCTAACTCATGTTTATCTTGTCATTAATTTGTCATTGTTTTGGTTTATGATGAAGCACACAGGTAGGTGTTATGATACATTGCTAGCGTGGTTGTACTAGTTGTATTCTTATACCTAGCATCTGATAGGTAAGTACATGTGAGTTAGGATAGGTAGGCATTTGCATCCTTTATACATACCATTGCATATCATGTTAGCATAGTTGTAGTTTCATTTTTCATATTGTCTTGATTCATTATGTATACGTCTATGATCATAATCATATGCTATACTAGAGATGCTCTTTATTTTATTTTTATATCATATATGAACAAGGGGTGATATCGCCACCCTAGGGATTACTAATATACTGTGTTGAGATTTAGAAGGCACGGGACATACCATAGATGTTGATGTTCTCATGCGCTCTATGGTGAGCACATGTCCCTGTGTTGGAGCCAAATGTTATCCACTAGCCTAGGGATAACTAAGGAGATCACTTCTAGAGGACCATAGGTCCTAGACATGAAGTACCAAGAGCCAGAAGAATTGAGAATGGCCCTGGAGGGCCCCTCTTTTCTTCAGTGTAGTCCACTTATCACCAATAGCAGTATCCATCCTAACAGCTTGGTCCTGAAGTAGTGGTGATTCTTTCTCCATGAGGTAATGAGTCTAGGTATCATGGTATGTATCACTATGATTTTTGAAGCACTTGAATATGTAGTATTGAATCCTTCTTCATTTCATGAAGTTTGGTAGGAAATTATGCTCTTTGCCTTGCTCATACATGGAAGGGTAACATGGTTCCCTAGTAAGTTGATTTCCATTTAGGATGGGTTGCTACTGGGTGGGTCTATGAAAATTTATCGTCCATTCCCTCCATACTTACCATTTTCCATATTCATTCCTTTCATCTCCCCTATCTTTGTTTGGGTATTGGTATTGGCTACACTAGGAAGGGTTGTAATTTATATCGTGGCAAGAAGGGGCTAAAATCATAGAGGGTAAAGGTAGCTGGGAAGATTTAAAATCCAATGTGTTTATGGGTCCTAGATCCCTTGATTCAAAAGTAGGAACCAAACCTACCACCAAGGCCCAATTAGACTCTATAGCCTTTAATAGTGGAATGGTTCTCCAGATCTTGCGATCCACCCAATTAATAGATGGAATTTACGTTTTCTTTGTGAAGGCATATCCTTCAGTTGGGACTTTCTCTCTTTATATTTTCTCTTAGGTAGAATCAAAGTAAGTTTGTAAGCTGGTATAAACCAACTTGGAAAAAAAATAGAATTAAGTTTAACTACTGGAGAAGAGGCTGAGCTTGGGATAACCCGCTACTTGAGCATGCAAACAAAAATCTATACCACGGGCCTAGTAATAATACGTTAACCATGTGATCATCCAATTACTTTCTGAGATACTAATTATCAAAAAGAGAACACATATGCGATAAGATAATGGCAAGCAAAATAATTCACCTACATTAATCATCCATCACATGATAACACAACAATTCATCTTCATCATTAAAGTAAAGAACAACAAAACAACTCTTACTCATTACAAAACCATTCATGAAACAAGATAGGAAATAGTTCTTCTCCACGTCTGCTCACACATGTATTTGATGAAAATAACTTGTCTCTGGTTCAGAAGGACTTCTCTATTCAAGGCAGCTTCAAAATAATTCTTAACAACCAGAAAGAAAGATTTTCTTGCAACAACCATCCACCCTTAACTAATTGGTCAATGTCCTTATTTATAACATAAAATTCAAATGAAAATAACGGCTAAGTGTACTTTAAACCAAACAAAATTTGCCACATGGCGTCCTCTTCTAACAGTTTCTTTAACAGTCAACTCAAGATATCACTTGAAAGGGTGACTTTTCTCATACTCCGACCAACTGATGAACAACTCCTCGCAGGTTTGGGCCCATGGAAATCTGTGTTGATCCATTGGAGTCACGTAAATTCCTTTGACCTCCACTGCATGCACCCGGTACTTCACCAGACTAGTGTTTAACTATTGTAGCAAAGTCTGAGATTTAATCAAATGTTCCATAAAACGTTGCACTTGTCCAAGCTTCGTGTCGGTCACCTTCACTAACTCTTCAGCCCATAATGAATCTTGCTTGGTATGCGATTCGAATATGTCGCACAAGTCGATGAAGTCATCGGGGGTGCCGAACTCGGGGAGTCTGATATCCTTCATCGCATGTTGATATTCAGATTCAATTTCTCTCAGATTTCTCAGCGAAGTTATGGAGCCAATTTTTCTCGATAGTCGGAGGGATATTTCATGCAAATCGAAATTAAAATTGTTTAGAAATTTCTTACAGAACAATACTCAGAAAAATATATGAAAAACATAAGTGGGAAGAAAAAAAACTGATGCATACCTATAAAGCTCGCTAAGTCTGGTTGTTTGATACTTACGTGATCTTTGCAACCTTTCAGATTACCTACGTCATCTCTATTAGTATCAACATTCTTCTTTAGTTAGGGTAGGTTATATCCATGCTTCATAGCATGATAGATCAGGTACGGAAAACATGAGAGTCAAAATCATGCTAGTGGTCGGTTGGCCCTGGGAGTTGGGAAAGGATGTTAGAACCGAACATGTGCCAAAAGTATGAGTAAGTTCCAAAGAGATCAGATACTATCATAAGAGAAGTCGTTAAATTATTTAGGTCGAGGCATGTTACTTAAACAGAAGTCACATCAGTAAGTGCATCAACCATCATTAGCTCATTATGGAGGATGGGGGGAATTGAAAGGAATCGAGGTGATCGTACCACCCATCCTCCTCAATTCTTATCATTTGTATCTCACATGCCCTGGCTCATACCCGTCACGCAGATGTGACACAGTAATTCTTTAAAACATCCCATCACAAGGCATTCATTGTTCCCCAACACGTTTTGGCTCGCTGCCCCGCTCTGTTAAAAATTCTAGATGTTCTGGATGTGTTATGTTCACTAGCTGAACTTATGCACCATAGGTGACTCATCTCGTGAGCTCAATTCGATCAAATTATTGGCTTTGGGCCTTTGTCAAATCCTCCACGCATAAGGTAGATACGTTGTCACACCATGGGAACTCCTCAAAATGCAAGATAGGGATTGCAAGGCATCCAAAGAACCAGGCCTGAGCCACAGAATGTCTGGGACTTATTATTATTTGCAACAGGTGTTCCCGAGGCTTCAAAGGGAGATTCTGAACTTGACGTGGAAATGATGGTATCGCCTCGTGCGGAGGCTGAAGTGGAAGAATTTATGTCGGAAGGGAAAAATTTGGAAGTCACACTTCCTCAATAGAAGATACCCTGGAGGAGAGGAAGTCCCAGGAAGAATAAAGAAGTGGGAGAGGAAAACCAAATCCCGATTGAGTCATGTGCATGATCAGCCGCTAAGGAATTCCTAATGCGTGCTATCTGGCTAGAGCCTGTCAAAACCATAAGTCAAGGAAGAGGGAACCAAAAGAGAAGTAAAAAATCCTCAGTTCTAACGTTCGAGCACCTAGTCAGCAACTGGAGAAGGCACAACTCGCCATAGCTAAACTCTACCAGGAAAATAGAGAACTACGATGACAATTGGCAAAAAATACCCTTGAGGTGTCATCACCTCAAGGTCGTGAAGGGAACACAACCTAGCTCAAGAGGAAACTCAGGGAGGTGCAAGATACAATCGTGCAGTTGCGCGAGGTGCAAAGAGTGTTGGAAGAACAAAATATGAGAACACCTTAGGGAGCACGAAGCAGCCGGGAAGAAAGTCTGCGCACAAAAGAGGTATGATTTGCAAACTCTATTTTTCATTCTCAGACGCGATGCATAACTTTGACCATTTTCCCTTTTTGTAAGGAGATTTTCATTTTATTAATGTAACCGGTTTGGTTGGCCAAAAGGTGTAGACAGTGTCTACTATATGTAACTTGATCTTGATGGCAATCTAATATACAAAGTCTCCGAATTTTGACGAACGGGATCTGGTTATAGCGGTTGAATGAATCATTCCCTCTCTTGGTATGTGTATACTGTGTTCTTTTTCCACATTTTCTTTCAAGTTTGCACCGATTTATACTTAGTGTTTATCTGATTTGATTTTTTTTATTTTTATTGATATCCTTCTACGAAAATCCCCTGATGCCGATTGATTTCATCATACGGTACCGACGTGGCACCGGTGACTCGGGATACAATGTACTAAATATCGGGAACTTAGCTTACGGGTAATGGTCGGACTCAAGACTTTGTTCAAGTCAAGTGCTTTAAGATAAAATTGGGACTGTCATTGTCGAAAAGGTATCAGAGGTTAGCTTTCAGAAATAAACCTATCGTGTATATTCCTTGTGAGTTAACATCCTTGAAAAAACCCCGATACCGAAAATTTTTTGGAACTTGTCGATCGACGATATATTTCTTTATTCATGCAGTGCCTACTCTTTTCACTCCTTACCGACGCCGAAGGGAATCGTTTGTAGGTGATATCTTGTGTGACGCTTTTCACAAAAGAGCATCTTCTGTTTGTCGATGACGACGAATATCGGCACACGATGACCTTGGTTCTCTCGAGTGATTTCTTTCATGCTTAATCCTTCCCGATGTCAAATTCCTTAAGCGCGTCGGGGAAATATTTGACTGTCAATTCTCTAATTTAGATGTTAGTATTTTAATTTATTGGTTTTCGCATGCTCGAGCAGACTCTGAAAGACTTAAATGGAAAACAAAATGATAATCAGAGGAAATTTTTTTCATACTGAGGTTGAATTAGACAGTGCAAAAGAATCAAGTGGTACCCAAAAAGTAAAAATTGACATAATATTGTAGGGGTGTGTTGAGTGCTCAACAAATGGCGACTTACTGGGCGAAAGAAGAATTTTGTTGCTCCTTCAGGGCTCGACTGATGCAAAAGCTGGTGGAGAACTTAACTGGTTTTGAATAAGAGCCTCTTTTACATTTTCATTTGAAATTGTTTGGTTGATGCTTCTTGGTCTGTCTATGGGGTTTTCCACCTTTATTCCTCCTTCGTTTCTTGTAACCCTAACTCATTCCTTTTTGACAAAACCTAGTAAAGTATTCATCGGCCTGAAGCCTTTAATTACCTTTATCCACTTGCTACGGTGTTTCTCTGCTGTCAACGAGCATCCATAGCCCTGACAAAGTCACCCCGACATCACAGACCTTGCTATGCTACCATCGATCGTCCATAGCCCCGAAGAATATATCTACATACCCTCTCCTACTTTTCACTCTTTTGATAATGTCAATTTTACTTCATCATGATGCCCTAAGTGAGTGGGAGAGGATGATGTCTGTTTATTTTGCAAAGTGAGACGGTTAAGGTGGATCCTTTGCTAGCTTTGTCTTCGGGGTTAATGTATTCCTTTCCATATTTCCTTCTTTCCCTTAAGGTCTTACCAAACCACTAAGAAGACACTTTTGACATTTCTCTGAAGTTGTTCATTTGCGCAGGTTAGATAGAGGACTCCTCAAAGCAACCGAAAGTTCCTCTATGCTTCTTGTGTTTGTATGTGAGCAATGAGTTAGGAACAGAGTTGGCTATGTCACATGTTTTAAGGTCAACCAATGTCTCGATGAACACAACCTCCAAAAGCGCAAAAGTCCAAAAAGAAAAAGAAAACAACAAAAAATGCATTTCGCAATCATGAAAACATTCACACAAAACACAAAACATTTTCATTTTTTTTTAGACTGTTATTATTGGAAATATTTTTTTAGGGCCTGGCCATTTACTAAGAGAGCGTCAGGTTCCCCCCTCAGATTTTGTAATCGGTAAGTGCTTGCTCCAATCTTCTCATCCACCTGGAAAGGTCCGAGCCATATATTTTGAATCTTATAATGTTTGCCTTTAGGCTCATTTTCTCTGTACCATTTTAGGACTAAGTCTCCTACTTCAATTTTTTTTTCTTTAGCCTTATGCTTATCAAACCATCTTTTCACTATCTGTTGGTGAGATAGAAATTTTGACTTAGTCTTTTCTCTCTCTACTTCTAGCATGAGAAGAGTATCAATTCTTTGTTGTATGAAAGATGAAGGTTCCCCGTTGGAATATTGGGTTAGTTTAAGAGATGGAAGATAAAGCCCATTTGGGAGAATGGCTTCCTTCCCGTAAACCAGAAAGTACGGGGAATTTCCTATAGCTTCCTTGGGTGTGACCCTATCGACCCATAGTGAATTATGGAGTAGATTATGCCAGTTCCTTTGGTTGTCTGCAATTGTTTTCTTCAATATTCTCACTAGGTTCTTGTTGGTTGATTATTCCACCCCGTTCCCTTGTGGATAATAATTTGCAGAGTACCTAATAATGATTCCTTTGTCCAGATAAAAATCTGTCAATAAGGTGGAAGATAAATAAGTTGCATTATCAAAAACTAGGATAGAAGCGACACCAAACCTTGTGTTAGTTGTTGTTCTATGAATTGGCTCACCACATTCTCGTTTACATGAGTCAGAGGGATGGCCTCTACCCACTTTGTGAAATAATCGGTGGCAGTAAGTATATACTTGTGTTGTTTTGAATAACTGGGCGTAATGTTTCCTATGATATATAACCCCCATTGCTCAAAAGGCCTAGAGATAGTCACTGGTTGGAGTGGGACTGTCACTCTCTTCTCCCTCCTAGCACTTACATGACAAGTTTTATAGTTTCTAGCATAGGTGTGAGTGTCTTTGAACAAGGTGGGCCAATAATAGCCAACTCTCAGTATCTTATGAGTGGTGGTGTTTCCTACGAAATGTCCACCGGAAGGGCCATCATGGAGCTCCTTCAGAAATTTGTCTACATCTTCACGTTCGAGACATCTCAATAGTACCCTATCATAATTAATCTAGAAGAGTACTGAATTTATGAGGCGATATTGTGCAGATTTTAACCCGAGAGATCTCCTTTCCCTAGGATTGAGATTTTCTAGACAAGTCCCATGGTGTAGGAGATAAGTTAGCTTCCCGTACCAAGACTCTTATCCTGGGGAAATCTATGAAACTTTTCCACACCATAATTTCATTTCATTATCCCATTTAGAATATTCATTTACTTGGTCCTGGGCTTCGGCTGCAAGTTTGCATAATCCTTACCCTTTAACTAGTTTGGCAGGTTTTATATCTAGATCAAATTCTTGAACTACTACCATCTGATTCCCTCTTATTTTCCCCATTTCTTCTTGAGTGAATAGGGATCGTATTGCAGGGTGGGGCATGATTACTTTGGTGTGGTTCTTGAGGATGTAAGACTTTAAGTGTTTTACTACTTTATAAAATGCATAAGCCTGTTTATCTATGGTAGGATAATTTAGTTCGGCTCCTTGGATATTAGTGCTCATGAATGACATTGGAGTCTCATTGCTGTCATCATCCTTCTGAGTCAATACTGTAGCTAACTACTGGTCGTAGGCGAAAGTATAGAAGAAGAAATCCCTATTGAAATTAGGACTTCGTAACACGGGGACCTGGGATATAGAAGTTTTAATATTGCTGAAAGCATCCTTTACTTCATCATCCCACTTAAATTCAACATCTTTTTGAATCATCTTTTGTAAGGGTTTGACAGTTTCCGCGAAATCGGGAGTGAAATTCCTTAGGAAATTGATTTTCCTAAAGAATGACTCCATGGATTTCTTATTGTGAGGCAATGGGAGTTGAGCTATGGCCTTAATCCTTTATGGGTCTATGTGAATTCATTATTGAGATATAATGTGGACTAGCAGCTTACCTTCCTCGACGCCGAAAATAGTTTACTTAGGATTTAAGGATATACCGTATCTTCTACACCTTTTGAAAATATGAGTTAAGTGTTGGATGTGCTCTTCTCTATTATTTGAATACACAGTTACTTCATCCAGATACACTACCACACACTTGTTGATTAGTCCCCGAAATGCTATGTCCATGGCCCTTTGGAAGGTCGCCCCTGCGTTGATTAACCCAAAAGGCATGCATTTATAAGAGAAGGTTCCCCACTTGGTTCAGAAGGTATTTTTCAAGTGATGTTCCTCTGAAACCAGGACTTGGTTGTAACCTGAGAAATTTTCCAGTAGAGATAAAACATTCGAGCCAGACATGGTCTGCAAGAGTTTCTCCATTGGCAGGTTCCTGTAGATCCTTCTGAAGCTCTATTGAGGTTCCTAAAATATACACATAAGAGGATTTCTCCAGAATTCTTTCCCACATGAACCAGATTTTCTACCCACATAGAATGCCTAACCTGGAAGATGATTTTGACATCTAAAAGTTTCTTCAATTCCTGATACATGAGAGGTTCCAGGGATGGGTGATACTTTCAGAGCTTCTGTTGGAAGGGTTTCACTTCAGGTTTTAGCGGTATAGTGTGTTGAATGATACGGGTGTCGTAAGTTTTCATATCTCGGTAGGACCATGCAAAGACATCTTGATATTGTATGAATAGTTTGAGATAAGCCTTTCTTTCCTCTTTGGATATGGTCTTGTCGAGATTCACATTCTTTGGGTCTTCCAGGGTGCCAAGATTTATAGTTTCATGTAGGGGATAGGATCTACCGGTCTTTGCATTTTTAGGCCCCTTAAATCATTCCTTTAGCTCAAAAATATTTTCCAAATTAGCTATCTCTTTCAGGATTATGTGAGACTTCGATTTATCAATAGGTTGACCCGTCTGAGGATTAGTTCCTATTGATTTCTCTTGGAATACTTCATCGTCAATAGTTAAGTCTTTGAAATTATCTTGGTTAGTCATAAATTTGATGATTTGTTCATCCCCTTCGAAGACTTTCCAATTAGAAATGTCGTTAGGCACCGATGGTTTGAGAGTAGTTCCACAACAAATCGGTAGGCTTCATAATCTTCTAGGGGTGACAGCCTTGAAGAAGCTGTGGCCATGGAATCAGTAAGAATATTCTTTTCTTTGGGGGTTGCGGTGATATTGAAAGCTTACAAATGATCTATTAACCTGTGCACTTCCTGTTGATAATTCTTTAGGTGTGGGGAATTGTAATGCATAGTATTTCTTGCCTATCTAACAATAAATTCAGGATCCCCGAAAACCTTCAACTCTTTAACATTTAAATCTATGGATTTATTTAACCCTTGTACTAGAGATTCATACTCGACGGTGTTATTGGTGCATTCAAATTCTAGTCTACATGACAGAAAATGACGTTTACCTTTTGGATCAATGAGGATACACCCAGCCCCAGATCCTTTCTATGATTTAGATCCATCAAAGTATATGGTCCAAGTTTGTGAACGATAATCGTCCTTTTCCTCTTTCTTATTACTTTCTTGCTCCCCTATATTTTGTTCTGTAATCTCTAGCACAAGGTCTTGACAGAAGAGGGTGTCTTCTATCAGTATCAACAATTTTTATTGAAAACACATTTTAGAGTTTTGAGCGAGAGGGATATCAGATGGAAGAGGGGAGAAGTTCCCGAAATAGGAGTCGTGGGAATAATTTCCTAAGACAGGGAAATATGTGGATGAGGGTTCGTTTAGGGTTTCTAGATCAGTGACCGTATGTTTCAGGTATCTCTCCCTATCGATTATGATCATATTCTTGTATCCCTTTAGTGGTAGCCAAAGGTGTGCCCAGTCTATACTAAAGTACCCATTTAACTTCTCAGACCAATATTGACTTAGTAATAACCCATAGGCCTCTGGTATGTCTACTACAATGATGTCAATCACTTGCACAAATTTAGGATGTGTCATTATCCTGATCATTACATCTCTGAGTTGCCCCATGACTTTGACCTGGGTTCTGTCTAGTTGTATCACATGTTTATCTCTCTTGAAAGGAACAACATTTAATTTTTTGCAAATAGACAAGGGAATAATGTTGGAAGATGCTTCTGAATCTACCAAATAATTGTGGAGGTTCCTGTTGAAGAATTTAAACATTGAGAGGAACAGTGGGACAAAAGGTTTTCCCTTTTTATCCTCCGAGTTGGTATTCACAATTGGTTTATTTACTAGATCTGTGGAAGTGAGACTTATTTGTTGCTCATTGCTTGTCGTAGGGTTTTCTACTGATTTCAAATCTTGTAGCAGGAAGTCCTTTTGTTGAGTGATTGTACATATGTGCATGACCGATATATTAACCTTCAACTTCTTCATATCTTCAACTATGTTGTACTCCATTTTGGGAGATTATCACGTATGGATGCTAATAGGTTTCTTATGGGGATCAAAAGGTGCTTTCGGGTGGTCGGGAGGCGACCTTTCCCCTTATGTTTTAGTGGTAGTAGAATCCTTTGAGGCAGGAGAGCCTTTACTTCTCATTTGCACAACCGAGACCTCTGCGGGTGGTTCTTGAACCTGAAATAGGTTGTTGGAAGGAATAATTAGGTTAGGATCCCATATTAGCATGGTTGTATTATGTGGTGGATCAATCTCTTCATGTTCAACAACATTCATAACTGGCCTACTTGGTTGTTCGGTTAGGGAGACTTCGTCAAGAAACCGATTGGCCATCAAACTCATGACATGCACCCATTGAGGGAAGTCTCTTTCGGAGTGGTTTTCCTAGTGATAAGTACAAAAAGAATCGGATGCCACGTTACCTAGATCGATATTTAAGTTCACCAGGGGAGGTTCAATTGATTTGAACGTTGGGTTCCTTTTAAAGAAAGGTTTATAGGGCCTTTGGCCTTGGTTTCCTTCCCCTGTGTTTCTGTTCATGTCTATGATCTCGTTTGATAATTTATTAACCATGTGTTGGAGATCTTCTATGTCTCCATTACCCTTGCCAGGAGTCTATTTTTCTTGTTTCCCTGGCAGTCTAGTCATAAGGAGTCCTCTCCTGGGAGGAGGTGGAACTTCTTTCTTAAATAAAGAGCCCTGGCCTTCTTTACACCCTTTCATCTAGAATTATATCATTTTAGCTTCTTCAAAGTTCTCAGCTAAGGTTCATTTGGCAACCCTCTTCACAAACATGGAAATAGAAGCTGGGAGAGCGTTAGCATAAACTTTGATTTGCAACTCCTGAGTTGGTTTGGCTTCGAGCTGGAATTTGTTCAAGATGGTCATGAATATTTGATTGAAATCTTTAACCTTTTCTTTCGAACTCATGGTGGTTGCGAACAATTCAGCCATCAGAGCTCCTATAGTGGTTTCTTCGACAAATTTATCCAAAAAATCTTTCTGAAACTTTGCCCAGCTAGTTATGGATCCTACAGGTAGTTTAAAATACCATGTGGAGGCTGAGTTCTCAAAAGTGTAGGGGAACAACCTGCAATTTACGTCTTCATGTTGGATGTTCATAAGTCTGATTGCTAGTATAAATTTCTTGATATGATCTTCAGGCAATCCTGAGGTTTCTGGGTCAAACTTAGGAAGTAACTTCTCTGGATGTCGGGAAAGGTTATGGACTGGTCCTGGGAGAGCCAAAGAATCTATGGCCATCCATGGTTGGTTGTTTAGTGGTGGGTTTCCCCTCTCTTCATTATGGTCGTTATTGTCCTCCAAATCTTCAGATTCTGAGTTAAACTCCTCCTCTTCCAAAAAATTGTCTGGTTCAAGGATGTCGTCGACTGGCGTTTCAGGTATCAGATAAAGAGGATCTTGGATTTTGATTTCAAAATATATTAATTCTTCTACCGTGTGCACAAAAAATTCGTTGGGAGTATTGACCACCGGTCTACTTATCTTTTTTCTTTGAGGAAGTATCAAAGCTAAAGACAACGCACCGATCTGTCGGGCGTATGCTCTGGTGATTCTTCTAAATTGATTTAATTCCTCGTGAGGAAGAGCGTAAGGTATGTTAGAGTACAAAGGTTCTTCCTCGAGCTGTGGTGAGTTACTCATTTCAGGAGTACTCAGCGTGTGTGGGTTGTCTTGGGAATGACTATCCATGCATGTGGGTTGTTTTGAATCTATCGATTGTCTGAAATATTATATGAAATATGTATTCAACCATTCTTTCTTTAGGCCCTCATTCTAGCATCAATTCTATTGATGGGTCCTAGATCCCTTGATTCAACAATAGGAACCAAACCCGCCAGCGAGGCCCAATTAGAATCTGTAGCGTTTAATAGTGGAATGGTTCTTCGGATCTTGCGATCCGACCAATTAATCGATGGGATTTACATTTCTTTGCGAAGGCGTCTCCTTCAGTTGGGACTTTATCTTTTTGTATTTTCTCTTAGGTGGAACTGAAGTAAGATTGTAATTTGGTACAAACCAACTTGGCAACAAAATAGAATTAAGTTTAACTACTAGAGAAGAGGATGAGCTTGGGATAACCCGCTACTCAAGCATCCAGACAACAATTCTATACCATAGGCCTAGTAATAATACATTAACCATGAGCATCCAATTACTATATGAGATACTAATTATCAGAAAGAAAACACATATGCGATCAGATAATGGCAAGCAAAATAATTCACCTACATTAATCATTCATCACATGATAACACAACAATTCATATTCATCATTAAAGTAAAGAACAACAAAATATTGCACCATATAACTTGACAATAGATTAAATAACTCTTACTCATTACAACATCATTCATGAAACGAGATAGGAAATATTTCTTCTCCACGTTGAATCACACATGCATTTGATAAAAATAACTTGTCTTTGGTTCAAAAGGATTTCTCTATTCAAGGCAGCTTCAAAATAATTCTTAACAACTAGAAAGAAAGAGTTTCTTGCAACAACCATCCACCCTTAACTAATTGTTCAATGTCCTTATTTATAACATAAAATTCAACTGAAAATAATGGCTAAGTGTAGTTTAAACCAAACAAAATTCGCCACATGGCATCCTCTTCTAACAGTTTCTTTAACAGTCAACTCAAGATATCACTTGAAAGGGTGACTTTTCTCATACTCTGACCAACTCATGAACAACTCCTCATAGGTTTGGGCCCATGGAAATCTGTGTTGATCCATTGGAGTCGCACAAATTCCTCTGACCTCCACCACATGCACTCGGTACTTCACTAGACTGGTGTTTAACTGTTGTAGCATAGTCTAAGATTTAATCGGATGTTCCATAAAACTTTGCACTTGTATGAGCGTTGTGTTGGTCACCTACACTAGCTCTTAGGCCCATAATGAATCTTTCTTGGTATGCGATTCGACTATGTCGCACAAGTCGACAAAGTCGTTGGGGGTGTCGAACTCGGAGAGTCTAATATCCTTCATCATTTGTTGATCTTCGGATTTAGTTTCTCTCAGATTTCTCGGTGAAGTTACGGAGCCAATTTTTCTTGATAGTCGAAGGGATCTTTCCTGAAAATCGTAATTAAAATCGTTTAGAAATTTCTTAAAGAACAATACTCGGAAAAATATATGAAAAGCGTAAGCGAGAAGAAAACAGACTGATGCATACCTGTAAATCTCTCTATGTCTGGTTGTTTGATACTTACGTGATTTCTGCAACCTTTCAGATTACCTACACCATCTCTGTTAGCACTACCATTCTTCTTTAATTAGGGTGGGTTACATCCGTGCTTCATAGCATGATAGATCAGGTACAAAAAACATGAGATTCAAAATTACTCCAGTGACTGGTTGGCCCTTGGGGTTAGGAAAGGATGTCAGAGCCAAACATGTTCCAAAAGTATGAGTAATTTCCAAAGAGATCAGATATTGTCATAAGAGGAGTCGTTAAATACTTCGGGTCGAGGCAGGTTACTCAAAAAAAACTTGCATCAGCAAGTGCATCAACCATCATTAGCTCATTATGGAGGTTGGGGGGAATTGAAAGGAATTGAGGTGATCGTACCACCCATCCTTCTCAATTCCTATTGGTTGTATATCACATGCCCTTAATCATACCTGTCATGCGGATGTGACACATTAATTCTTTAAAAGATCCCATTCTAAGGCATTCAGTGTTCCCCAGCATGTTTCAGCTCGTTTCCCCACTCTGTTATAAATTCTAGATGTTATGGATGTGTTATGTTCACCAGCTGAGCTTATGCACCATAGGTGACTCATCTCGTGAGCTCAATTCGATCAAATTCTTGGCTTTGGGCCTTTTTCAAATCCTCCACGCATAAGTTAGATACGTTGTTTCACCATGGGAACTCCTCAAAACGCAATACGGGGCCTGCTAGGCAGCCGAAGCACCATGCTTGAGCCACAGAATTCATGGGACTCATTCTTATTTGCAACGGGTATCGCCCCATGTGGAGGCCAAAGTGGAAGAATTTATGTTGGAAGGGCATAAGTTGGAAGTCACGCTTCCTCAATAGCAGATATCACAGAGGAGAGGAAGGCCCAAGAATAATAAAGAAGTGGGAGAGGAAAACCAAATCTCGATTGAGTCATGTGCACGATCAGCCGCTGAGGAATTTCTAATGCGCATTATCTAGCTAGAGGCTATCGAAACCATAAGTCAAGGAAGTGGGAACCGAACGAGAAGAATAGAAGTGTCAGGTTCTAATGTTCAAGCACCTAGTCAGCAACTGTAGTAGGCACAACTCGCCATAGTTGAACTCTACCAGGAAAATAGAGAACTATGACGACAGATGGGAAAAATTACCCTTGAGGTGTTAGCACCTCAAGGTCATGAAGGGAATGGAACTTGGTGCAAGAGGAAACTTTTGGAGGCATAAGATATAATCGTGCAGTTGCGTGAGGCACAAAGAGTGTCGAAAGAACAAACTATGAGAACACCTCAGGGAGCGCGAAGAAGTCGGGAAGAAATTCCATGTGTAGAAGACACATGATTGGAAAACTTTGTTTTGCATTCTCATATGGAATGCAGATCTTTGACCATTTTCCCTTTTTGTAAGGATATTTTCATTTTATTAATGTAACTGGGTTGGTTGGCCAAAAGGTGTAGACAGTGTCTACTATATGTAACCTGAGCTTGACGACAATCTAATATATAAAGTCTCAAAATTTTGACGAACGGGCTCTAGTTATAGTGGTTGAATGCATCATTCCCTCTCTTGGAATGTGTATACTGTGTTCTTTGTCCACATTTTCTTGCAAGTTAGCACCGATTTATACTTACTGTTGCTCTGATTTGCTTTGTTTTCGTTTTATTGATATCCTTCTATGAAAAACCCCCGACGCCGATTGAATTCATTGTATGGTACCAACGTGGAACCACTCACTCGGGATACAAGGTACTAAAGATCGGGAACTTATCTTATGGGTAATGTTTGGACTCGGGACTTTGTTCAAGTCGAGCACTTTAAGATAAACTTGGGACTGCCGATGCCGAAAAGGTATTGGAGGTCAGATTTCAGCAATAAAACTATCGCGTGTCTTCCTTGTGAGTTAATGTCCTTGAAAAAACCCCAATACTGAAAACATTTCAGAAGTCGGCGATCAGCGATATCTTTCTTTATTCATGCAACGCCTACTCTTTTTTCTCCTTACCGACGCCGAAGGGAATCGGTTGTAGGTGATATCTTGCATGACGCTTGTCGTGAAAGAGCATCTTCTGTTTGCCGACGCCGACAAAGATCGACACTCGACGAACTTGGTTCTCTCGAGTGATTTCTTTCACACTTAATCCTTTCCGATGCCGAATTCCTTAAGCCCGTCGGGGAAAGTTTTGACTGTCAATTCTCTAATTTATATGTTATTCTTTTAAGTTATTGGTTTCTGCATGCTCGAGCAGACTCTGCAAGACTTAAATGGAAAACAAAATGACAAGCAGAGGCAACATTTTTCATACTAAGGTTGAATTAGACAGTGCAAAAGAATCAAGTGGTACCCAAAAATTTAAATTTGACATAATCTTTTTAGGGTGTGTTGAGTGATCAACACAATGTTGAAACCTTTAAGATGCTTCACTTAGGGATCCTTGAGAAAGAAGTGAAAATATTTTCAGTAAGAAAAGGGGACCCATAAGATACATAAACACTCAAGGTACTAGTTGATGGATAGGAGGTCTCATAATGAGCTAGCCTATTATGATCATGGGCATGTAGAGGTATGGCACCACTACCTATCTGGTCACCAAACCAGGGTAGTGACTCTTGGTGGCATATCCAAGAGAAAGGGGTTCTCATCATGAGCCAACCTTCTAATTTTTGTGAAATGTTTGTGGATAACATTATCACCTTTGTTCATCAATCCAGGACAATGGCCCTCAACTATTCCATTTAAGCACAAAAGAAAAAGATCAAAAGAAATAAATATAAGAATAAAAGGCAATGAATGGGATAGGAAACAATTGCATTTATGACAAGGTGCAATTCTCCCTCTACAAAGGCACCCACAAATAAGAATCTACATTTCCCTATTATTACATGCACCCCATGCCCAAACACTTACCCCATTCCACCTCATACACTTACATGACTTGGATTAGATCCCACCTCGGAAACACCCCAAAATTAAGAGAGGTTAGCCCAACATGACACCCTCAAACCTTATCCAAACCTAACTTGTCAAATTGCATAAGGTATTTGAGCATTTGTATGGGTTAAGGGGGGTTTGATGAACATGTTTGGGTAATTTAATTATTGGATGTGATTTACATGCTATGATCCTTGTGACTTATGGACCCTTAGAGGGTGTACTTGTTGTTGCTGTGGGAGCTTTCCCGGTGGATAGGTACACATGAGGGAATGATTATCTCGAACCTTCATGAGGGCTTAAATCCCACAGATGGATGTTGCAACCCCAGTCATGGGTAAGAATAAATTGAAGACATGCACTAGGAAAAAGAAGGACCTTGCCTTTGAAGGAACCCTGGAAAACCTAGAACAAGGGGACATTTCTCTTCCACATGGAAGTTAGCCCTTGAAGGACCTGGATGTCACCATCATAACCCTAGACATCATCTAGAGAGAGGGTTTTCATTTTGGAGGAATTTATGATCCTGGTGGAACGTATGGGAATCATCTGGGGCTTCTAGAGGCCAAGCATCCCACATTTATAGCTCAATGTTCCACCTATGGGCCTCAATGTCACCCTAGAATGGAATGACATCACCCTTGGAGGTGTCTTTAGATGCAAATTAATTTTAATTATGTCAAATTTGAATTTTATTGTAAAATGGCCAGGTCGGCCTTATTTTGACCTGAAAATTAATTAAAGGTCAAAATTTTGTATAAACAAACATAAAGTACTCTCATTTTTACATCACAACTTCTCATACAAGAGAAGAGGTCTGAAATTTGCACCCTAGTGAGGTCTATTGGATGAAATTGTGAGGCGCACTCTTGTATAAGGCTATTTTTGCAACTTGGATCAATCTTGGAAGTTTTTATGGTGATCTTGCATGTCATTTTCATGATTATTCTTGGTGCAAGTAAGTAAAATATGCATTTTTTGTCATCTATTGAATGGTTTGTGTATGGTTTTATTTTCTCATACAAGATTATGAAATTACATGGTATACTTAATTCTTGAAGTAAGGAACTTAAATTGATACTTTCTTACTTTCTATTTGCCAAGCTTTTCATTGAATTGATCTAGTAACTAGTCAAACCCTAGATTTCTAAATTGCTAGCACTCTAAGGATTTTGACTTAGTTATCTTTGCATAAGTTTTACTCCATAAGAATCCTAAGGAGAGCAAGGTGTTAGGGCCTATAATTTCCTACACCCTAGCATCTTGTCTCTTGAGGTCAGTGCATAGAGGGACTTAAGTTACTACTTCTCCAATGCATTTTCCCTCTTAGATTTTTGTGCATTATCAAATTGATTTGCGGACTTAGAAGAATTCATCCACTTTGACTCCATAAGCCCTAGAAGGAACTGGTTCTTTCCTCTCTCTTGTTGAAGGATTGATAAAAACACTCAAACACTCTTTTCCTAAGCTTTTACTAACTATGTCTAACCCTAGTTTGGCCTAGATCACTAACTTATTTGTTGACGTTATAAATGTTTGCTACAACAACATTTATTGCATACTCAACATTAATTGCTAGATAATAATTTCATAAATTGCTTATGACAAGTTATTATCATTCTACTTAGTCAATGTTATCTTTCCTTTGTCTTTTCAAGATTTTCTAAGGAGTATTTGTTGCAGCTGTTACATTTTATCAATTGTTGTTGTAAACTTATTAACTGTTGCAATTTTATATCAGCTAGCACTTATTGTCACTATCCATTTTATACTGAGGTATTATTACCATATTTGTACTTGGAATTATTGTATATGCATGTTGTATTGTCTTCTTCTAGTAAGTTACATCAAGAACTTCATTAACCTCATTGTTTAGAGACAGATTTAGTGACTTTGGTAACTAGTGAGAGGGGGGAATATATATTGAACACAACCCTAATTTTCTATCCCTTTAGGTTACCGGGGATGCCTCCCCTGGGGTATACCTTTCCTATCCCTAGAAAGTGGTGATTTCCTATCAAGGTGACAGTGATAGGATATCATGTTAGTTACGCCAATATCCCTTACTATCCTTGGGATTTGAGAAAGTACAAATTATGTGATAACAATCATCAATTATGGGAATTGGGTACTGATTCATGGTTGTGATTTTGTTTAATGCCATGTAATCAATGCAGAGCCACCAATTCCCATATTTCTTCTGTACCAATATAATCGGGCTTCCAAAAGGGGAGGAGTTGGGTTTGATGTGCCTATTTTGAAGCAAATCTTGGATCTAATGCTTTATTTCATCATTAACCATCAAAGAGTGATGATATACTGGTCCATTAGGTATAGGTGCACCAGGGGTTAGGTCAATTGGATTCTTGACTTGGTAGTGCATCGGTATCCCAGTGGATGAGGAGAAGATATCTCTGTACTCTTCCACGATCCCATCCACATTCTTCTACTACAAAGAGAGGCTCTATGTAGATGCCACAGATGTGGAAAAAACCTTATGCTTACTGTGAGAACAGATCTTAAATAAGACAAACCTTCTGGTCTATGAAATGACCTTACTGCATTTCTTAGCAAAGATTAAAGAAATAGCGGTAGGCGGTGCTACCTCTGGTATCCTGTACAATTTTATACCCAACATAATAATAAAACTATGGGGTCTAGACTCATACACAACATGTCACTTCCAAAAATATGGTTGTCCTAAAATAACATCACAAACTTCAAGGGGAGAAATATCACAAAATACCTAGTCTTTGAAAGGTTTGATGTTGTAGGGAAGACAATATTGTTGGTTGACGTGAATATCTCTTCCTTGGTGAAGCCAACCAATGGTGTAGGGTTGCAGGTGCGATTGCGTTGGTAGGTATAGCTTCTTGATGACCTCTACTAAGATCAGGTTCTTCTGACTACTAATATCAACAATGAAATGAAGTGGAACCCCCTTTACCCACATCTGTGAGTGAAATAGGCATTCCCCTTCCTCTGGTTCTTCTGGTTCGCTTGGCTGGAATTTGGTGGTAGAGACAATGGCATTGAGTTCAACATCAATAATCTGCTTCCTTCCTTATGGATTTGATTCAGAGTTAGAATTTTCCTCTGACTCAGAAGCTTTCATCTCAGCCACTAGTGACTGCTTGGAGCGACATTCTTTGGTGTTGTGCCAAGGGATTTTATGGTATTCACACCATTTTCCCATGTCCTTCTTCGAGTTCTCATTACCCTTATTTTGTTGTGTCTTGGACTGGTTTTCCTGAGAGTGTCCATCGTTTCTCTGTCCCTTGTTTTGTGGGTTGGGGCCGCCTTTTCCCTGCTTCGACCGTGAGGAGTTTGTAGATCCAAAATCTCTCCTCTTGTGCTTAAATTTCTTCTCAATCTTAACAACATATCTATAATTCGTACCCAATGATGCGATGTTCAAAAATTCCATTTCTATTTGAATGTATCTATGTAGACATCCATGGTATTTGAGCACTGTATGTCGCTTAGAGTCTTTGATACCCAATTTGGTTCGCAGGGTATATAAAATACCAGTGAAATCTGGTATTATCTGGTCCCTTTCCTGATGTAGGGTGGTCCATATTGTGTACTAGTCCTTGTATCTTCCAACAGGGTAGTATCGTTATTTAATGTAATCCCTAAAGGAATCCCATGTGGGGGCGACCACAAATATTGAAGATTCCTCTATGGCGCTTTTCTCAAAGTAAGCATCCCACCAGTCCTTAATATGGGGGATGACCTTGAGGAGTGCAAAATTAATATTTTACCTATCGAAAAAATTGTGGACCGAAAAATACCCTTCGAGTAGATTCAAGCATTTATCTACAACATCCACATCTATCATTCCTTCAAATAATGGAATATAAAAATTTACATGTACCTTGAAGGGGGTTGCATGGGCTCTTGATGAAGATGTGTCTCTTGTGGGAAGCCACCGAAGGATCTATGCAAATTTTTCCATCATTTTGTTCCTTTGTCGCACAAGGGATTCCTCGAGAAACATTTTAAAAGGGTCTCCTACTCCATAATATTTATTTTCTTCCCCCATGGGCTATTGTCGAGCTCGGCATGGTCGATCTTGCAAAGGCTCGACTAGTTCGAGTCCCAACTTCTTGTACCTAGATCTTGTCAGGGACATGCACGAATAAAAATAAAGGAAGAGAAGACCGCTATGATACCACTAATCCAGATTTATGAGAGGAATTAAATGAATAACAGACTGAATATAATAACACAAAGATACAGAGAAAAAAAACAGATATCTAGTGAATAATAACTTCTATGGAATAAATAAAATAGGTTGAAACTGTAAAATTGCATAACTAAAAACAACTTGCTCGAATGGTGGTAGCTATATCTGAGAAGATATGTGGTTGATACTCACATCCGTCTGAGAAGAATCATTACAATGAGGCTCTAGAGGCATTTTGAATAGTACTCATGAATTCCAAAACCCTAGACATCCAAAAATCTAACCCTAGGAGATGAAACGCCAAAAGTTATGTGGGCCTCAATGGGTGAGTTGGTACCTCAACTTTCTAGGGTCGTAACTTTTTCATACGACCTCCATTTTAGGCATGTAATAGCCCGTTGGAAAGGTCTTTTAGAGAAATACACATCATGTCATCAAACTTTAACTTTGTCTATAGTTTGACTATGGAAATCCAAAAAAAAAAAAAAACACACTATTTAGGACCTGAAAACAGCCCTGGAAGTACATAAAGATGCACTAACATGAAAACTTCCAAACTAAGCCAGTTGGATTAGGTAGGAAGCCACCAGTATCCACCTGGAAGCTGTGTAGGGATTCAGACAACCCCGAAAGTGTAGAACACACAATTACAAATAATTATAGAAGAACATGTTGAACTAAAACTATCAAAAGGAGCTAGTTGGAATAGGTGGGCGACCAGTAATATCCACCTAGATCACTCCAAACGATGAGGATACATCTTGCATTGATTTCAAAGAAGGAATTATTATGCTCATATGGGACAAAAGAAAGGGAAATCCCATATATGACCAAAAAGATAGAAACTCATGGCTTGTCCCTTACATAATCAAGAAGAAGCCTGATAAATAAAAATACTATTTGACATCATTAGATAGGAGGAATATGCCACTACCAATAGATGGATCTCTTCTCCAACCTCACATCCAGGTCACATGACTTCTTCAGGGCCCATGCCCCAGGTAAGTAGGTAAGTCATATTTTTTTTCCCTTTCATTTGCATATTGATTGTTCATATTAGTTTAGATGCATTTCATTTTAATTTGGATCTACTTGCAAATTGACTTCATGCTTAGCTTAGACTTTTTTGAAAAAAATGTCAAAAATTTTCTTTTCTAGTTTAGTTTTCATTTTAAATTATATATATATCAATGAAGGGTTCTAGCACCACCCTAGATGCTCTGATCCCTTTGTCTGATTTTTTGGCAGGCACAAGTTTACCAAGAGATGCTACAGTTCTCACACACTCTACGACAAGCACATATCCCTAAGTAGGAGCCAGACGTTATCCCCATTTTGTGGATAACTAAGGATATTGTGTCTCGAGGCCCTCAGGTTGGATATATGGAGTTCTAAGAGACTACATGACCAGCAATACCCTTTTGCATAGTTGGATACCCCTCTCACCACCATAGATGGTCACATATTTCCAAATGGAATCCACCACATCAGGTGGATTCTGGAAGGCAGTGGGCCTTGCTCCATGAGGTACAAGTCAATATTATGGTGAGAATCATTTCAATATTTAAGCCATTTGAGTATGTTGTATCTTATATTTATCTATATTTCATGAGATATGCTTGAACATTATGCCTTTTTCCCTGCTTCACCTTGGTGGTTGACATTGTTCCCTAGTAAGTGGTCTTCCTTAGGGATGGTTTTTCTACTAGGAACTCCCTTGAAGAGCCATTGTATTGCTCTTTACCATACTTACAACTTTCCATATTTAATTCCCCCCATTTCCTTATCTCTTGGGATTTTAGGGTGTATTGACCCAATAAGGGGTTGTCCCTCATTCTATGGGAAGAAGGGGTTGAAGCCCATAGGGACTATGTTGGGTAAAAGATAAAATCCATGTATGAACCTTCTATATGCTTGGCCCGGGGATCACCCAAGAAAGCATTGAAACACTTATCTTTGAGTAAAGGGGAACCCACATATAATAAAGAATGCTTAAAAGGGTTAGTTGAAGGACATGAGGTCTCATAACGAGCCTACCTATCACATGCATGAATATCTAGTGGTATGAAATTGCCATTATCTAGTCACTAAACCAGGGTAATGGATCTTAGTTGCATGGTTGAGAGAAAGGGGGTCTCATCACAAGCTAACCTTATCATTTCCACTAGGTGTTTGTGGGTGAAATTTCCATTATTTGGACACCATGCCAGGGAAGTGGCCTTCAACCTTTCCTTAAAATTATAAACGAATAAAATAATGGGCTTGGAAAAAGTGCATTGTGAACGAAGGTACCACACACCCTCTACAAAGGCACCCATGACTGAGAAACTACAACTTCTTGTATGTCATGAGCCCTAAGCCCATTTATTATTGACCCAAACCACCTCATCCACTTTACATGGCTTAGATAGGGATCTCTTGGAAACATTCCTTGACATATGGCAAGATCTACCCAATAGCACATCTCGTCAACCCTCCCATATTCAATCTTGACAAGTCGTATAATTTCTTTCAGTAGTTAATTGTTTGATATAGTGATATTTTATGAACATGCTTAGGTGGATCATTTATTGATTGCATTTACTTATCATGATGTTATGACTTGATATCCTTGGAGGGCATGATCATTTGTCTTTGCAGGACCTAGTTGGTGGAATATTTTGGAAGAACAAGCCTAGCTTGGGCTTTCATGGGGCTACAAGCCCACAGGTTGGATGCCAAGGGTCCACATGCCAAATCACAGAAGAGAAGTATTGGAGACCTAGAAGATGATGTGGAAGACTTATCCCATCCCTCACATGCCAAATGATTTTCCCGGGAGGGTAAAAACATCTTCATTTTGGGCTTGATGTCATATTTGGGGGCTAGGGTTTGGTGGTGGTGTTACCACTCATTGACACATGGAAATTTTGAGGAGGAGGTATTCACCATGAGGATATTTCTTATATTCTTTACATATGTCCTTGAAAGGCCTACCATTTCTTCTCCAACACCAACGACTTGTCCCAAGTGGAAAAACGTCCCCTAAAGGGGTGACATCCATCTAAATTAGGGTTTTATTTTTGAAAAAGTTAAATTTTAAATGAATTGTTTATTATTTATTTGTTAAAGGGGACAAGATTAGGGTTGTTGACCCCTAGTATTTTGGTTTACCCCTTAATGTGTGGACAAGTCACCTTGGTGACATTTTGTACAAATAAAAGATCATAAGATCTCATTATAACATATAAGTCTCCCTCTTGTGAGAAGACTTGATATGAAATTTTCACTACACTTGGCATATTTTTCTCTTGTGCACTTGTTTATGGCTATCTTTGGTGAATGGTCAATGGAGGAGAGAGGCGCTATCTTTGGATAAATGGTTTCTAGCTTTTATGGTGGATTATTTTAGCATCTTCTTGATTTTGTATGGTTTTTACTCTTATGCTATCATTTGTTTCAAAGTCAAGGATTGTCTTTCTAAGAGATAAGTGGGAAGTAAGAGAATGTACACCCCCATTCTAGTATTAATCATTTATTGCTTGAAGTTTATTGATGTTGCAAGGGTTTGTTTGAGGAAGTAAGAGAATTTACCCCTGTCATTTTCAAACCCTAACTAGAGATACTTGCATTGGGAAGTAAGAGGGTTTACATCCCCAAGGAAGTAGCATCTCTAGTTCATTTACTTGACTCCATTAACCCAATATTTAAAGGCACTATTCATATTTTAATTGCATTGGAGATATAAAATCGTTGCCTTGGAAGAGTGATTTTTTCTAGTTTCAAGTTTATCTTTTTGGAGAAGTGTTTCTTGAGCTCTCTTGCCTCATTGAGGCATCCCTCTTCTCCCACTACTTTGATTTATTTTATAAACATTAACCTACAACAATTAGGGTTGCATAACCCTAGCTGCTAACTCCCTCTTATCTCACAAACTAACCCTAGAAATTTTCTCTAACTTCACTCACCTAGTCTACTAACTAGGGCAGACGTTTTGAGCTAGTTCTTGGAACTTTTCCATGGTTGATTTTTCTGCTGCATGCCATTGAATTCTGCAGACATAAGGCTGATAATTTACTGCAGAAAATCACTTTATAACAACTTGATTTATTCATTCTCAAAGTGCTATATTTAAGTTATGATTGATTGCCAAATTCATTGATAATATTGTTGGATAATCTTATGCTCTTACATGTTGATTTAGATGATTTATTTGTTGATATAAACTGTCATCTACTGCTACAAATTAGGGAAAACAAGATTAACTTGTTGATCCATACTAACATATATCATTGCAAGGTGTCTTTATTTGTGTCTTGGGCATGTACAATCAACCGGAGAAGTACTACACCTTTGGGGAAACACTTGTTGGGTTTACAAGGCATCTCTTTCCACTTCTCATTCCACTTAGATTTGAATTCTAGGGGTTCCACTTTCATCATCCATTGATCTGAAAATGAAAAAGGTTTGTGTGTGCAAATTTGCAAGTGAAATATTTATGTGACTTAGGCAATTGGATCAAGTTGCAAACACATAAACTTATTGAGTTTTTTACTTAACATGATCAACATAAAGAAACATAAAAATCCATCAAAATTAAGCACATAAAACAACAAAATGATAAAGGAATTCACCCCTCTCTTCAGCTACATCTCCTAGTCGAGCTTCCAATGGATCATTTTCATTATATGTTAAAAGTGTCAAATTCAGTTCTTTACAATGCTCATAATGAAAATTAGATGGTTTAAATGGCTCCAGAATGTCCAAAATCCCCTAGCTAGGATCTTCCTGCACCTGGTTTGGCCAAAAACTGAGAAAAATACACTCCCTCAATTTTTTTCCCCAATAGCTTGTTGTACCTACTCGCCAAAACGAGCCTCTGTGTGACTGAACCTTGCTTCAAGAATTTATTGTTCCCAAAATACACCTCTATATGACTGAACCTGGCTCTGTGAATTTCGGGTGAATTTGCCACACCGTTATGGGGACTAGCACCTTTTCCACCGAAGGTTACGGTCGTGTGGCCCCATGTGACCTAGCGTTGACCTAAACTTATGTGCTCATTGCAGGAATGTTGGAACCCCAAGATATTGGTCCTGTGGAATGTAATATGGATCCATGTTGGCATGTTTCTAGGCATAGTGTGCTTGTCATTGATGGCAAGACAACAACGATGTTGGCATGTTTACAAGCAGAGTGTGTTTGTCATTGATGGCAAGATCAGAGTGTGCATCGATGGAAAAACAAGAATAGAGATCAAAGCTCAGTGAAGAATAAAATAGTATGCAGAGATCAAATCTCAAGAGAGATAGCATTCTGAGATGCACAGACAAGATCCCATACATCAAGGCTCGCAGAAGGATCAAAGGTCGTGGCTCACAGAAGGATCAAAGGTAAGATCAAGTGAAGAAGAAAATAGTGTGCAATCCAACCTCAGAGAGGAATATTGTAGAGTTGCACATAGAGCGCAAGTGTGCGCCAGGGCCGAGGTTAATTCCATTACCAATGCTCAGGAGATATAGAGTTCTCAGAAACGCAAACGAGACCCAAAGTCATCAGGACTCGCAAAACCTTTTACACTTAGAAATTATTCCAAGTCGAAAGGATGAGTAAGCTCAGGAGAAGAAGCAGCAGTGGTCATCGGATCAATATCCAAATAGGAGGAGTGCACAAAAATATCGATTCATTGATCTGAGAACATGATAGATGAACAATGATGGGTCTAGGTCTAAATATGTGAGGAGTTTACACTCAAGAAAGTTTGAGATTTGAAATCTCTAGAATGCAAAGTTTCGTCAGTCGTCGGATCAATTTCGAGTGGAAGGACAGGATAAGATAGAAAATTTGCATCACATAAATATCGATTCATCGATCCAATCTCCTGATCAAACGAACAAAATTCACTTTGGATATAGAGATGCGAGGAGGTTATGCTCTTGAAAGCTTGAGATATGAAATCCCTGGAATGCGAAGTTCCATCAACCGTCAGATCTAGAGATCAGACAATAACTGTTAGATCAACAAGATCTATGTCAGTAAATCTCATCCTCAAGGACATGTGGAAAACCATGTCAGCAGAGACACCTGGCAGACCACGTCAGCAAGGACACATGGCAGACCACATCAGCAAAGACACATGGTAGACCACGTCAGCAAGGACACGTGGTGCAATCAGACAATGACAAGTCTCAAGTTGATTCGACATTTCAGGTACATGTAAATCACAAATCCAAGTGACACATGGTAGTTGCTTGGCTCGTGACACATCATCGAGTGACACAAGAGTTACGTCACTCCGGGAGTTTTTCTTCAGGAGTTTTACCGCCAGTACTCACACAAAGACCCAAAGTTCTGAATTTTGAATACCCGAAGTGGATACGAGTCGTCTGATCTGAATATCATTTTGGGTTTATTCTCGATTATTGATCGTGCAGTAGGATATGTGTCAATAGATCGTGAACTTAGGGAGAAAATTCTCATGGAAAACACAAAGGAGAAAGTTTTGAGATTTCCGAAGTGTCAAAGTCCTGAAGTGAATGAGGATTGTTGATTTGAGGAGGACACATGGCAGGAATCTGTGGACTTTGGCTAAAAGAGTTCTGAGCAAGCGGAGGTTGAGAATTAAAATCTCCGAATACTGGAGACCTGAAGGAGATATCAACCATTGATTCGAGAGGGACACACATTTTTGGATCGTGGACCCTGGGTAAAATGCTTCGGGAGCAAGTGGAGTTTGAGAATCGAAACTCCTAAAGCTCGAAAGGAGAAATCGATCTCATTCGCTGGTTTGAAGGGACACGTGTCATCTGATCATTGAGACCAAGGATTACATGTGGACAAAGGAAAGAAGACAAATCCATCGATTGAAGAGGACAGATGTCAGTAGATCTTCCATTCTGGAAGATATCCAGTCGACAGAAATAGGTTTTGAGAGTTGAAACTCTCGGAGCTCAGATCACAAAGGAAACCTCAGTTGTTGATGGAGGAAGGAGATATCTGGTCCATAGACTTGAGATGACAAATCTAAACTTTCCATTCAAGAGAACCGTCAATATTGTGAGAACGTCGGTCATGCTCCAGTGCGGGGCTAGAACATTCTAGGGCCTTAATTTTTCATGAGCAAGCCGCAATTGAAACCATGGTTTTAGAGAAAGGATGCGTGGAGGCTTGTAACGAATTGTAGGGAAAAAAGTGAGTTTCCCTCAAACTGCCTATGGATGCGCCCGCAATATCATGGTCACATGAAGCTCATAGCCCAAGGTCATATCGTGAAATGGAGCCAACGCTCACTAGATAGAAATCGGGAAGCTCCTTTTGAATAAGCGCTTGGTCATCATTGGTGGTCACGCAAATGAAGGGGCTAGAAGCCAAAGAAGCCATAGTTGACTCATTTTAATTGACAGAGAAGACGAAGAGTCTCGACTGTCAAAAAATATAAGGAATATCATCATAATGAACACTGATGATGAACTAACAGGGAACAGAACCACCAGAGAAGATGAAGAGTTTCCATGATGATCAAGAGATGACTCAACATGAGAAAAGCATGCAGAACAGGGAAGACGAAGAGTCTCGACTATCAGAGAAGCTAAGGAATCTCAACATAATTGCCACTGATGATGAACTCACAAGGAACAGAACCACCAGAGAAGATGACGAGTTTCCATGATGATCGGGAGATGAATCGACGTGAGAAAAGCATGCAGAATAGAGAAGTGAAGTGATTATGTTGTCAAGCTATGCCTGAGTGAGGAAGAGTTGTAGTGAACAACCTGTAGGGCAGAAAAGTGATGCAGTGAATAGTATGCAGCGACATAACACATGAAGTATGCAGAAGGTGCACAAAGAGTATAAAAACCCAGAGCAAAGAAGATATTTTGTTGTTGTTGAGTGTGATTCATGCGCGTAGAAGCATGCGGTGTGCAGGATCTGAAGCACAGAAGAAGCAAGGAAAAAAATGTCTAAGAGAATAACAGAAAGTGAAACAGACGTGAGGAGAGAGACTTTGATGCAGGAAGAGCAAAGAAGTGTAGAAGAACAGTGATGAGACTGGTAAGCCATAGATAAATGGTGTATCATTGTGATAAAGTATTAAAAAGAAAATATTTATATTTCAGGGTGGTAGGGAGGTGCTTGGGAGGATTGGTGTTCTCAAAGTTTCAAGTGGATGCTTGAACACAAGGAGTTGTAGCTTCCATCTAGTTGCATCCAGAAAAACTAGGGTGGTAGGGGGTGCAAGGGAGAACTATTGTTCTCTGTTATACAGGTCGGTGCCTGTGTGACTAGAAGTTGGTGCTAAAACACTTAGGGAGTTGGTGCTTCCTTTTAGTGGGTGCTAGAAAAACCAAGGAGTTGGTGCTAGAGAAACCAGAGAGTTGGTGCTCTCAGCAAGTTGCAGCTTGCAGAACAGAGGTGGTATCCTCACAATGAGTTGGTGCTCATAAGAATGATAATGTACAAAAAATAAATATTACTTATCATATCAATAAGAAGAGGTTTTTCCCTTTTTGGGTTTCCTCAAGAAATATATGTCTTTGTATATTTCATGTTTGTGATTGATGTTGAATATTTTTTTTTTTGTTTGTTAATTTGTGCCGGACCTGTTGGCTACGCAATTAACCTATGGCTTGAGAAACCGCAACTCAGGGGCATCTAAGCCATCAAAATCACCTGGGGATTTCACCCGGCCTGAGCCACACCAACCCTTAACATGGTTGGATTTTTTGTCCCCGCAGGTTTCGAACCGGTGATTTTAACAACACGGAGTGGCTTAACAACACACTCCATCACTGACTGTCCTACACCTCGGGGACGATTGATGTTGAATATTATATTTCTTACCTCCATGCATTATTTTGATTTTCATTGAGTGATTTGTAAAGAGTTTAAAATAATCATAATTGTTTAAGCACGGTGACAAATGATTCACCCCCCCTGTTATCGGAAAAATCGGTAGGTGAGGACACTAACAGATCTCTCTAGATCCACCTAGATCTAGAACAAAACAGGACGAGACATGAATCTTTCCCTAAGTTGTAGTCATTGAATCTACTAATAAGAAGGAATAAGTGACATACCTTTATATCGCTTCCTTAGGTCTCTGTTGCTCCTGCTTCACTCTGGTGCTCTTGTGAAGTCAGGTCCAAGACAACACAAACCAACCAAAGTGAAGATATCAAAGTATATTCAATGTCAACCTATGCATATGATCAAGGAGTTATGCTATAAAATAAGAGTGATTTTATGGGAAAGGGACATGCCACTGTATTATATTAATTGAAAGTAGAAGATACAACCTGATCGCCTTGATGTTTCAAGCTTCCTTTCAGTGACTCTTGGTTCAAACACACACACTTTCTCTGTACTTTCATGAAGAAGATCCAATACCTCTTGATAGACCAAATAGAGTCTTCAAGCTTCTGTCCAAGTAGGGTTATTCACACAATTCTTTCACCAATTCTCCATTGAATCTTGCTTAACCTTTTCCATGAGAAACATTTCAATATATAGGAGGAGGGATGGTTACATGGATGAGGATGATCCCACCAAATATGAGAAATCAGTAGGATGCCAACCATGCGAATGCCAACTCATTTTCTAGAAGATCCCCTTCTAGAACCTTCGTGACCTCTTCTCCTTTCCAAGATTAAAAACAAGTTTTCACCCTATCTATGGAGCAGACTGTGAACAGTTCACACCCTAAGTGTGGTTGGCCTACAAGAATGAAGGATTCTCGCACCCTATAACATAGACAACCTGTGAACTCATATTAAAAATGTGTTTTTGGAAGAAGACAACAGTCACTTTTCTCAGGCAAAAAGTCCTTGTGGGAGCCTAAACACATCACTTGCAGAGACATCACCAGGGTGACCAAAATCATGTGTAACAGAATTCCCGCCAAAGTATGAGGCTGGAATCTGTGATGGCCGAAATACTTTGTAAATTGCGTGTGTGTGTCAGAAACCAGGAGCGCACCTAATCAGAAACCTATAAACAATCAAGCATCTACAGAATATAATACCAGTTCTGAGGTAGGCATTCCCATGCTCAGATCACAAATGAATGGAATCATAGGTCATGGCCACCAATCATACACTGTGGATCCATGCCATCAAAACACTACACAGCCACCAAGAATACACTGTGGATCTATGTGAGAAGACTTTAATAAAGACGACATAGCCATGTGACATACAAGGTGGATCTATGAACTGACACAAATCATACATACTCCATAGCAGCTTGGATAAAAAAGATGAGACCCAGGGTCTTCAATCCTGTCACCTGAAAGTACAAATCTACCCATGTGATTACATGTGTTGAAGTCGA
The DNA here is from genome assembly GCA_010110895.2 of Picea sitchensis. Classification (NCBI taxonomy): domain Eukaryota; kingdom Viridiplantae; phylum Streptophyta; class Pinopsida; order Pinales; family Pinaceae; genus Picea; species Picea sitchensis. The sequence continues at coordinate 35,064 of SNQJ01S0005140.1, read as the reverse complement.
ACATGGCAGAAACCACTTGATTACCGGTCATTGATGAAAACCGTTAACAAGTGTGAGGGAAATCACCATTGATGTAAATGACTCCCAAGGTACCGAAGTATAATCCAAACGAATGTGAATGAATGAGTTGAAGACGAGCACTCGACGGAATCTCTTGATCAGGGATCAATGATGTGAAACCCCTGTCGAAAGCGAAGAGACCTACCCTTAAGGCATGCAGGCTCTAAGGTACTAAATGATTTCTAAGTCTTAATTCCAGATAATGAGTTGGAGTCGACGGAATAAGACTCATCACAAGAGGGCCTTAATGTATCCCCCATCAATGACACGAAATAAGTAATATATTTTGAGGATGAGGCAAAGTATGAATATGAGTTGAAACAGACACAGGGAAGGCTGACATAGTAAGAATGGACAACTACAGATGGCCGACTCAATAGAGGGCTCGTGTGATATTCTCTTGAACATATGAATGACACGACCAAGGACTTGGCAGCACTGACTCAAGGATGACCCAAGATATGACCTTGTAGCAAGTTGAACGAGAGACAAATGGATTTCCCAACTTGGATTCAAATGACGAATAGGGGGTGTCATGTTCAAGAGTGAGGCTTACTGCCGTTAATATGAATACGAAAACACATCCCTTTCCCAAAATTCCCCCCACCATTTCTGGAGAGTACCTCTTTATTTTTACGCAAGATTAAGGAGGATAACATATGTTTGTTGATGTAAGCTCATCCTTCGGATGAGTCCCTCGGAGTATATTTAACGAACCCTAGGAAGGAGTGGTTCAGTCCCATTATGGGTCTGTCGATGTTTGTTTAACGAGTCCAAGGATAGAAAACTCAGGAGTTTTTCATGTTTTGAGAGTCTGAAAAACACTTAAAGAGAACTCTCCCAGTTCCTTTTCCGTAAATAAGTTCGACAAGACCGAAAAAGTGATAAACTATCGCCCGTCGAACATTTTCTTCAGATACTTTAACGAGCGTGAAGAGAACAAGATTGCTCGACAATATTTTCATTTTTATGGAGCGTGAAAAGAGCTTAAAGAATACTCTTCTAGGGTCGTCGTTTTCATACGAGTACGAAAAGATGAGAAAAAGTATACTCGGTTACGTTCTCATATATTTTCGAGTGCGAGAACGAACGAAGACTGAGCTCGAGGTTTTTCTAAAAACCCTAAAAAGCAGTCGTACATGTGACAAAAAGAAAAAAACACCCGTACTCCTTCGTTTGGACTTCAAAGTTGCTATATCTGCAAAAAACCACACTCATAGGACTATTAGGGCATTAGGTTTTATAGACAAAATAATATAAAAAATCAACAAAAATGGTAAAAAGTGAATAAATATGGGTAAAAAGGGCTTTTACCATTTCATTGTGATTTTGCCAAAAAAAATTCCCAACACACCTCATTTTCCCCCAAATTTCTTTGCTCAATTGCGGGAGGCACAAACGATCATTTGGCGAACCGTTTCAGCCAACGAGGTAAGATCTTGATCCTTTAACTTTTCCATGGTTTAATTTTAGTTTTTATTGGCAATTTTTAGGGTTTTAAATCTCTTTTAGGGTCGCACCATGTGTTCGATCATTCTCGTAGGTTGGCTTTGCGGGACCTAAGAGAATGTATGATTCTTGCAGGTGGCCTTTGGGGAACCTACGAGAATCTCGCATTGTGCCAAAGGCTCACCTGCGAGGGCCGTAACATGGATTTTAAAGTTAAAAAAAATGCCCAATAAAAATTATGCAAAAGTTTGAAACAAGTTGTTGACTCTTCTCTCATGGATCTTGTGCAGGTGTTTGACCATCACAATGCTAGAGTGGCGAGAAAGAGAACATGAGGAAGATGATGCTATTGCCGGGAATGACCCGGGTACAGTTGCTGCCCTCCAGGACTATGGGCTATTGAAATTCTTTAGGATTTTGGGCATGAGAGCCCAACTCAGATTGTTGGAATACCTAGTCCACATGTGGGATGTGGACCAACAGTTATTGCACATGGGATTCCATACACTGACCCTAGATATCGAGGATATCTATTTTCTAATGGGGTTATCACGACGTGGGTACCATGCTATCTTGACTGGTGGTCGAGGCGATGGACTCCCTATGAGTGAGTATTGTCGTCAGTATTGTGTTCCTGAGGCAGAAAGAAGCAAGGGTAAGGTTGCTATTTGGGGGGTCCAAGACTTGACCCTGCGAACCATCTTGTTCACTATAGCACACATGGCTAGGAGCGTGGATCCACACATGTCTCTCCAGAGCTACTTCCAATACGCCATAGAGTGCACAGAGCCTCGGGTCTTCAACTGGTCGGATGTAGGTCTCTGCAGTATGAAGAGGCAATTGACAAAGTGCAGAAGGGGTAACTTGAAGCAGTTTGGGTACGGATCACTTTTGGTGTCCTTCTTCCTCGAGAGGGTCCCATTGCTGCGATTATAGGTTGATTGGGGTTTACCGGCCCCATAGGATTCGAGGATGCTAAGGTGGTGCAACCTCATGGCCCGACACGTAGCTGGGCCTATAATCAAGTACAATGATTCATTTTTTAACTGGTTAAGGCCCCAGATGTTGATGATTGATGACTACACCTATGTCGGTTTGGATTTCTGAGGTGATCCTGATTTGGCCCTACATAAGGATGCTCAATGGGGTGATCTAGGTAAGAAGTACACATTTTGTTCTTTTTAAATGTTTTTTGTAATTTTTATCAAATGAAATGTTTTTGTGTTTATCGAAGAACTAATCAAAAAATATTTTTTTGGTGACACAGATGTGGGGCCATATTGACCTCTAGGAACATATTTTATTCAACAGCGAGGAGAGGTGGATCTAGTGGTGAGATGGGATGTCGAAGACTACGAGGCAGTGGAGAAAAACTTGGAGGGGTTGACCGCTGACATCCCGGATATGGCTATTGGGGAGATCCCTAGACGTTATCAGTGCCATACTGTGGGTGTTTCCGAGTCTATCAATCGATTGCTTCATAGGGTAGCCCGAGCAATTGTGTGTTATTGTGAGCGTCATTCATGACGTTATTTTGTAGAAGCCATGGGATTTGTATTTTGAGATTTTGGTCCTTGGACAAAAACTTTTTGTAAAAACGTTTGATCGTTATATACATATATACAACTTCTACTGGCTTAGCTTGTGTTGTGTTATACATGTAATGTGTGATTGGTTTATAAATGTCCCAAATGTCTATCTAACACATAGTTGATACTCAGTCAATGTATTTAGACATCTAGGAATGTGTTGATACTCAATATAATCAAAATAACGTTCCAAGAGGCGAATTCGTAAATATACCCGTAATAAAGTAGGACTTTGAATAACATAGACATTACTTAGCTACAATACTACTAGCTATGAATCGAGTCGTATAATCATGTGGCAGATGCCAAGAGAAATAGCATGAATCAACAATTTTACGACGACGCTATATTCTGCAATATTATTGGTCACACGACCAAGGCACACACCTCACAGACTGATAAGTTCGTTTGTAGGTTCGTAAATCACCCATGCAATAGAAGCAAGGTTCTGAGTACTATGTCTAGCGCCATCGGCGAAGCCAATGTGGGGCAGCGAAGACTTCGACATCTGGAAACCAAGCACAATGTAACATAAGCGGTCGAGGGCAAATACCAAATAAGAAAAAAGAATACTACAGTAACACACAAGAAGTATGATACACTAAAATACAAGCACTCATGCACAGGTGATCTTAGGCATAGTACTTCTTTAAGTACAACCCGTTTTTGGGTTCACTCAAAGGGATACCATCGTAGTCCACCAAATCATAAGATCCTTTCTCCAAAACTCATATGATGATATAAGGACCTCGTCACATAGCTTCAAATTTTCTAGCTCCTAGCATATCTCGATCTTGTTCGTAAAGGAGAACCAGATCACCTTCAGAGAAAATGCGTGGCCTGACATGTTTGTTGTATTGGGATTTAATCTATTTCTTCTGGGCTTTTATAACTAGGGTGGCATCATGATGGGTTTCGTCTAATTGCATGAGATACAACAGACGTTCTTCTTTAGCAGAAATGTTTGGGAGAAGTTTGACAACTAATTTTAGGGAGGGTACCCCACATTCAATCAGCAAGATGGCTTCTAGACCATAAACTAACTGGAATGGTGTAAACCTGGTAGAAGACTTAACAGATGTCCAGTAAGTCCACAATGTTGAAAACAACATCGTGTGCCAACCCGTTTTGTGAATCCCTATCATTTGTCGAAGCATGGTAATGAGGACCTTGTTTATTGCTTCGACTTGGTCATTGGCTTGTGGGTAATAGGGTGTTGAGTTTTCATGGTGAAGACCCAACTTTTCAATGAGTTTGGACATCATGAAGTTTCTAAAGTGGCTACCGTGATCAATAACGATAGCCTAAGGAACACCAAAACAAGAAATGATGTGATTGAATATGAATAATGTTGCAGTCCTTCCAGTATTATCGAATGTTGGCATAGACTCGGCCCATTTCGTAAAATAATCTACGGCTACAATAATGTATCCATGCCCCCCAGCCGAGTGAGGGTGACATGCCATGAAATCGATACCCCATTTCAAAAAAGGACTAATGGAGACCATAGGGTGTAGAGGAGCAGGGTGTGATCGTATTTTATTTTTGTAGGTTTGGCAAGTGTGGAATTTTTGGACGGAGATTATTCAGTCGTTGAATAAAGAGGGCCAAAAATACCCTGCTTGTAATATCTTCTGGGCAGTAGCATACCCAGACATGTGACCACCACAAGCTCCAGAATGGTAGTCGTTGAGGGTTTTCTCGTCTTCGTCAAACATGAGGCAGTGTCGAAAAACAGACTCAATCCCACGACGATAAAGAGTATCACCGAGGATAATATACTAATGGGATTGGTAGCGTATTCGACGGTGGTCAGTGCTAGACAAATCGGGATGGAAAGTCTGGGTCTGGAGATATATGATGATATATTCGTACCAAAGGTCATCGGAACTAATCAGGAAAAAGGATTCATCGGGTAATGAATCGACTGCTACATTTTCCGTCTCAGAGCAGGGAAGGTCACATATCAACTTGGTAAACACCAAGGATTTCTTGGACTTAGCGCATTCGAATTCTAATTCAAACTCCTGGAGTATTTTCCCCCTAGAAATTGGCGTGTAAGAATGTGTTGCATAGGGTTTTAGTTAGAAATTACCGTAGTCTTGCGAGAGAGGATATAGTGTCGGAAACATTGAACATCTTGGACAGCTACCAAGGCCAGTTTTTCAACATGTAAATACTTGGTTTTGGTAGTCGTGAGACTCCGACTCAAGTACTAAATGACATGTTCATCATGAGAATCATCCTCCTGGACGAGAACCATAGCGATGGTATAGTCCGAGGCTATGAGGTAAAGGAAATAATCCCGACTGTAATCAGGTGGGGAGAGTAGTGGGGTACATGTCAAAGATATTTTCAAGGCTTCAAAAGCTTTGTTGGCAGTGGTATCCCATATGAACTCAGAACCTTTCTTGAGAAGTTGCGTAAATCCAAGAGTTAGCTCAACATAGTTTGGGATGAAACGACGGAGAAAGTTTGCCTTCCCTTGCAAACTTTGTAACTGGTGAAGTGAGGAAGGAGGAGGGAGATTGAGAATCGCCTCGACCTTCAAAGGATCTACCCTGATCCCTTGACATGAAACAATAAATCCTAGAAGTTGGCCAGATTCTACGCAGAAAACACATTTGTGGGGATTCAAGCATATATGGTAAAACTGACATCGAAGGAAGATGGCGCGAAGGTGGATTGGATGATCTACACGACGCATGGAATGAGTAGGTAAGTCATCAAGATATGGTTTCACAAGGTGCTTTATGTCATGGAAGGCGTAAGACATAGCACGCTGAAAATTTGTGCCGACATTCTTTAAACCGAAGGGAAGTTTCCGATAGGCGAAAGTGCCCTAAGGACAAATAAAAGTGGTCTTGTGTTGGTCTGTGGGAACGATATTGATTTGATTATACCCGAAGAAACCATCCATCAAAGAGAAGATTTCACTTCTGGCACAATTGTCGACGATCTGGTCAATGAAGGGGGTAGGAAAGTTGTCTTTAGGACAAGCTTTGTTAATGTCCCTATAATCAATGCACATGTGGATTGTGCCTTGTTTCTTGTCGATCAGGACAAGATTGGAAACCCAGTCAGTTAGAGCCACAGGGTAAATAAAGCCATCTTTGAGAAGTTTCTCAACTTTAAGCTTGATAGCGGCCGCTTTACGTGGGTGGACCAGACGAAGTCGTTGCCGGACGGGTTTAGCATCGGGGTATGTATTAATCTCATGTATCACAATGTCAGGATCAATACCCGACATTTCTTCATATCTCCAGGCGAAGACGTCACAAAATTCTTGGAAAAGAGACTTGTAGGTGACAACTTCATCATGGCAACATGAAGATCCAATATGCACATTTTCGACAATTCTAGGTTTTATGGATATGTTGAGGGGGATGGTGGGTGAGATATTACTTAAGTTCCATTCGTAGAACAGATCATGTGTAGACTCGGGAATGGTAGAAATGACGACAACGGTTAACGGGGTCGATATCCATTGGTAACCCTCGATGGTGTGTTGTTCCAATAAGAGGATGGAACGATGATGTCCATCGTCCCAAGGGGTATCTTCAATGGACATAATAGACATAATCATCTCATCCGTGGGAAAAATGATGCAGCAGGGATCTGGAGATAAATCACCAAGAGAGGGGGTAGCATGGGTTGCCGATTGAATGTCTTGATAAGTAGATTCGATCGGACTCAAAGGAATTTCATCGCCATAACGAAGATGATCGTCAGGGTTGGGTACCATCCATGGGTCGTAAGACGTAGGGGTTCTGTGAACAGAGGTGGAGATCATGTTGATCGAGGTGACAAATTTATTTGAAACATCGGGTGGTGGGATGGGGAAAGTACCCATTAACGAGGAATATTTAAGAAGACCCACACTGACGTTCTCGTATCCGGGGGGTTGTTGCAATGAACGATATGTTGTCGGTACATGCATCGGAGTGAAAGAAAGCTAATTGGTCAACGATAATAACTTTTCCTTGATGTGGGAAATGCACGACATGGAAAAGAGTTGACACAACTGCATGGAATCAATCCAGCTACGACCAAGTAGAAGGTTGTAATCAAGAGGAGCGTCAAAGACCTCCACTTCAACTTGGACCATTTTTCCTTCTAACGTAATAAGCAACGAAGGGAGGACACCGTAAGGCTTAAAACCAGAGCCATTGAAGGCTTTGAGTGTGTTGTGGGATTCATTCAAAGGAGGAGAGCCGATGGATTTCCAGTAGGTAATAGACATGACACAATTCGAGGCACCCTCATCAATAACCGTTCTACAAATGTTTTTTTCAGAGACATTAACTTGTATTTGGAATGCAAGTTGAGGGGGTAACCTTGGAATGTGATCTTCCAAGTCAAAAATTATTAAATTTGTATCCATGGGGTCAATTCCACCAATATATTTCAACAGTGCCTTCCATTGTATAGGACAACTCTGAAGGACTTCGAGGGCTGACATTGCAGATGGTGCTTGGGCTAGATCTTTGACAATACTGTAGTTTTGGGTAGCACGTGCATGGGGATTGAAAGATGATTTTTGAACAACACCCTTCGGAGGAGGGTGAAGAATTGTATCTAGGCTCAATTGTTTGAGATGAAGAGGACCGTTGGTAGGTGGAGTCATGGGAGATGGTTGGACCAACGAAGGAGGTATTGCATCAACCTTCTCTTTGGAGGAAGGATAATCTTTGGCTCAAGTGGTAAGTGTGATGTCATTCTTCTTTGAATCACTTGTACACATTAAGACGTTGGATGTATTGGAGGGGGAAGGTTGGTCATGAATGACCAATTGGGTTTGTTGTTGAGAAGGGAAGGGTTGTGACAATACAGCCGAAGTGGGTGGTTTCGTGGTCCCTTGAAGGAACTTAGTAACCTCGGATCGTTGTGGACAATCCTTAGTGTAAGGATCGTCACCACAGATAAGACAAGGGTATCTGGGTTTGTTCTTATCCCTATCATCAACAGGTGGGGTTTTGGTTTTCTCAGTTTGTGGATTATTTTTATCCTCCTTGTTCTTACCCTTTCATTTTTTGGATTTATTTTTTTCGGTGGGGGTAGATTGGACAGAGTTTACCTCAGAAGTCTTGATGGTGGGAGGGATAGGAGACCGAGCATTTTGAACATTAGAAGAAATTTATTTGGGGTTGTAGCTATAGGTTTGGACGTAATGAGGTTGGGCATGGAAGGTGCCAATCACACCGTTAGTTGCATGAGAAGCAGCAGGAGTGGTTGAAGTAGTAGAAGTAGAAGGACGAGGTGCATTAGGTAGTAAGTCGTAAAGAGTACCCGTTTGTGAGTAAATGAGATCTAGGTATTGGGCATGATTGATGGCATGTTCTTCTATGAAAACTCCACCCATGGCGATGTCACGAGCGTTGTCGTTCATGAATGATTTCGTGAACCATTCTGCCAGCAACTGATCGGGAAGTTCGAGTTTGATGAGACATCGTCTCCATCGCCACTCATGAATGTGGAGGCAAGTAATTCATAGGGTTGCACCCTTGGACATGGGTGTAGGGTTGAGTGTTTGAGCCCCAAATAGGATTAGACGTGCCTAGATATGGTTGGCCTGTACTAGGGGATATGACAAAGCTAGCTTGAGGTTGTTACCCCCCAGTCGATTGAGGATTATGTTGTATAAGATAATTCCAATACTGGGCCAAGTATGGAGGTATGTTTTGTCCATAGGGTGGGGTCAGTGGGGGTTTCCCTCCAATCGGGGGTTGCGTCCTAATTGGGATTTGTCCTGCAAAAGGGGGTTGAGTTTGGCCTCCTTGGTGAAATTGTCCACCAACAAGAATCTGGTAATTAGGTGTGAAAGACGAGATGGTGTCACTAGGATCAGTGCCTCCGATAGAGGATGGAAGAGGTCCTCTGAAAGGGGGTGGAGGAAGTGTCGGAATGAAACCGGGAAGATGATGCCCAGAAGGAGTGGAACCACCAGGAGTTCCATATGTGATTTGTGTAGGAGCGGGAATAGAAGCATTCAACGCATGATATCTGGGTGGAAGGGTTGGGGTGACTCTGGGAAAAAGTGGTGTGCCAATGGGGGCTTGGATAGCCGCATTAATCCCGGTGTGAGGAATCATAGTATAATGGACCATTTGTAGAGGGAGTGTCAAGATGTGGTCAGCTCACGGAGCGTTTGTACCAGGAAAATAATATGCAATAGTAAAAGGTATTGTGTCTGGATCAGATGTTTCGGGCAGCTCAGGTGCGATAGTGATATCAACGTCTGGTCTTGATCCAAAGAGATGCTGTCTAAAAACGTCAGTCATCCAAAAAGGATCTTGACCCTCAGGTCCTATGAAAGGTCCTATTGGTGATCCAGAAGACTGAACAACTAGATCTCCAGAAGAATTCACTCGAACAATATGTTTCTCAGATTCGATGGGAAGTTGGAAGTCCTCTCAAGAATTGGTAATTCTGAACCATTCTAAAGAGTTAGTTCTTTCCACTTGTGGAGCGGAGACATCTTAGACTTCACTCTGTTGAGGAGAGCCCCCCAGTGAGTTGGTAGGCAAGGGTTGAGAACCTTCCAGATCTTCTGGGGGTAGGCCTTGCATTCTACGTGAACGACGTGGAGGGTCAATCGTGATCGAGTTAGAATATTACGAAAGAAATTCTATGGTCAACTTGGGTAAACAAACAACACGCGCTAGTAAAATCTAGGAATCAAAACCAAGAAAATAAGACTTTCCAATTCTGAAATCACTAGTTGGGGATGAAATCCAACGTCACGACAACGAGACAAGAAGGGGTTGGGCGAGGGTGGAAAAGTTACATTGACGACCTGCTTAACGGACTTACACCCTGGTGCAAGCTCCCACACATAATCATGGGTATACCCTCCAAGGAGCCCGAGTGAGTTTGGCCAACGTCGATTCCAGGTACCGTGATGACTTTCCCCTTCACAGTCACCTTGTGTAAGACCCTAAGAAGGTAGGCTAATAAGGTTACCACCAAAAAAAATAATTCCTGGGGGAATAGTCGACAGTCTGATCCACACGCAAGGGAAGGGTATCTAGCCCAAAATCAGCTTGAGAGGCTTCCACTCATCATTGTGGGTATACCTTCAAGTTACCCTCATAATACGTGCAATATCTACACCGATATCAACAAAGCAGGGTGAGTAACTCTATCAATCTCAATGCGACCTCGGGTTTGACCCTTGTGTGAGAAGGGCTTCTCAGGACAAAATGATACAAATGGAATTTGACACTCCTTATCACAAGATACTATTGTGTGTTTTTTTCTTTGGAGAGTGTGTCTCACTGCCTATCCCAAAGCTCTAGCCTAGCCAATGTTGGTGTAAAAGAATCCTAGAAAAAGTTACTAGTTGAATTTTAAAATTGTGCAACATTATTAAAGGCTGTTGTTACTCGAAAGGAGACGGAAATGAAACCGATGTTGTGTGAGACTCTGACCCAACAATGCATAAATAGGAATGAATGATACAAATTTTTTGTTCGATGAATTCTGTCTACAGGAGGGAAAGAGGAGTTTTATGGAACAACACAAACTACGATGTATGATCTTCTTTGAAATGTAACATCAAACAACCATGAACAATGAAAATCCCCTATTCATTATTTTTCCGTTACTTGAATGCCAATATTTTTGGATAAAAAGTTGCTTAAAAAAGAAAATGTCTTTAATTTTTGTTAGAAACCAAACAACAGAGGTGGAACTAAGAAAAAACAAGCAACCAACGAAAAAGAAATACACAACAAAGACCCAAACCAATCTTTCAATGAAGACAAAAATAACAAACTGACAAGACCAGTCTCTTCAAATGCATATGGATAACAATTTTCCAAGTAATAAGAAATTAAAAAGAACAAATGATCTCAACTTTTAAACTGATCAAAGGATCCCAACCAAACAAGCACTCAGATTTCAAAACCGGATATTATACCCTTGTTGCGAAAAGGCCAAGAGGTAAAAATTGAGAAAACATGATCAAGAAGAACTTAATCATTCACGAGATTTGAAGCCAAGAAACATTCAATCACTGGCCAGAGAAGTTCTTCCTAGACACACAAACAAACCTGGGCATCTAAGGACACAAAAGACTTAATCCAAAAAAATTTCAAGTGGGTTCGCAGGCTGGAAGTGTGGTACAGTGCGAGAATCAAGGATTCTCGCAGGCTAGACATAGGCAGAATACGAGAAGTTTGCACTGAACTTAACAACAGGGTGCAAACTTTAGTAGTTCTCACACGCTACAAAAGGGTGCAGTGTGAGAAGCTCTGTAATCAAGCAAATTTTGGAAAGAGGACAAAACTTCTGAGGGAACTTTTGGATCCAGAGAGTCTGTAAGGGTCTCCTCAAGACTCGGAGATTGATGGGAATGAAAAATGGTAGATTAAGAGCAAAGGGCCAAAAAAAACCCACCAAAAATGGGTTGTATCCCCAGCAGAGTCGCCAATTTTGTTATCGGACAAATCGGTAGGTGCGGACACTAACAAATCTCCCTAGATCCACCTGGATCTAGAAAAAAACAGGATAGGACACGACTCTTTCCCTAAGTTGTAATCATTGAATATACTAATTAGAAGGAATAAGTGGCATACCTTTATATCACTTCCTTAGGTCTCTGTTGCTCCTACTTCACTCCGGTGCTCTTGTGAAGTCAGGTCTAAGACAACACAAACCAACCAAAGTGAAGATATCAAAGTATATTCAATGTCAACCTATGCATATGATCAAGGAGTTATGCTATAAAATAAGAGTGATTTTATGGGAAAGGGACATGTCGTTGTATTATATTAATTGAAAGTAGAAGATACAACCTGATCGCCTTGATGTTGTAAGCTTCCTTTTAGTGACTCTTGGTTCCAACACACACACTTTCTCTGTACTTGCATGAAGAAGATCCAATACCTCTTGATAGACCAAATAGAGTCTTCAAGATTTTGTCCAAGCAGGGTTCTTCACACAATTCTTTCACCAATTCTTCATTCAATCTTGCTTAACCTTTTCCATAAGAAACCTTTCATCATATAGGAGAAGGAGGGATGGTTACATGGATGAGAATAATCCCACCAAATCTGAGAAGTCAGTAGGATGCCAACCATGCAAATTCCAACTCATTTTCTAGAAGATCCCCTTCTAGAACCTTCGTGACCTCTTCTCCTTTCCAAGATTAAAAACAGGTTCGCACCCTATCTATGGAGCAGACTGCGAACAATTCACACCCTAAGTGTGGGTGGCCTGCGAGAATGAAGGATTCTCGCACCCTGTAACATAGACAGCCTACAAACTCATCTTAAAAATGTGTTTTTGGAAGAAGACAACAGTCACTTTTCTCAGGAAAAAAGTCCTTGTGGGAGCCTGAACACATCACTTGCAGAGACATCACTAGGGTGACCAAAATCATGTGTAACACCCCCCCTCTCAATTTTCCAACAGTCTCGTGACTGAGGGTTGGGGCCAATCCCCGACCTGGACTCCCCGCCGAATTGGACTATGGTCTAATTCAAATAATTTTTATTACATATAGGGTTAAGAAACAAATCACGTGCAAGTTGGTAGCTCGGCCTTTGCTAAGACTTTTCCCATGTGCGAAGGTCATGGTTTCGACTCTGATGGAGTCCAAAAAATTTTAAACCATCAACCAATTACGGGGTGCCACGTGGTGGACCTTAGTTGGGCCATGTGGCACCTGTCCATTTTCCCATAGTCGACCAATTTGTTTTCCATGTGAACCCTTGCATGGTCACCTTGCCACGTCACCACCCACCCATTCATCACCTTTCATGTCATCTGTACATTCATACGATCATCTGACACGTTAACTGTACAGACTACACATTCAACATTTTGTTTGCATGTTTGGAAAATTGGACAGAACGTGATATCCATCCATACAAACTCCATTTGAGCCCATTCAAGTTGTGTTACGACTGTGAGGATGAAATCTATGCAATGAATCCATTTTCGAGCAATTTTGAGAACTTTGATTTTTTAGCATTTTTTGATCCCCTGGATCCCTCCTCCCCATTGGGAAGCTTTTGGACCTCCAAAAGACTACTTTCAGTTAATATTAAGATGAGGGTACAGTTCCCTCACCTTTCCAACCTCAATCCATCTATCTTTTCCTGGATTTGTGCCTTTAATACCAACGCTAAGGTATTCCACATTCTCTCGTTTTGAAGTTCTTATCTTTCTATCAAGGATTTTATCCTCATGAAATTTTGAAAGATATTCTGGAGAGAATTCATATATGGAAGGAATCTGAACATGATCTCCTTGATCATCAATCAAAGGAGGTTCATACAATCTCAAATTCTCAACATTAACAACTACATACATTTTCATATAAAGAGGAAAATCCAAACGGAAGGCATTGTTACCAATCTTTTCAAGAATATTGAAAGGTCCATATCTAATTGGTTTCAATTTTTTACCTTCTCCTTTAAGCCTCTCTTTGCTAATGTAAATCCAAACTTCATCTCCAAATTGCAAACTGTGATCGAAACGATTTTTTTCATGCCTTGTCTTGTACTTGGCTTTTCTCTTTTCCAACTATTCTTGTACCATTTGATGCACCAACTGAATTTGTTCAATGAACTTCTTTTCTCTATCAATGTTGTTAGCAATATTTATTGTCTCGGGATTAGGCGTACCCAAATCTGCAGTTGGCGCGGGAAGCACCTGAGCATATCACGAGGTAATCCCATTTTTGTAGCAGCAAGTCAAGCAAGCGAGTGGGCAAAGTTTTGTCTTCAGCAGTCGAGAACCATCCTCAAAGCAAATCGACGGTCATAATCTTACAGGGGAGATCGACGAAATCCCGTCATCCGTTAGATCTCGGGAAGTTGCATCGGGGTTAACCCCTAGTATGCAGAGGAGGAAAATCGGGGCTCAGTTCATAGGAGAATCGAAGTTTTCAAAGAAACGAAACTCTTGCATGAAGAAATCGCGATCTGCGATTTCCCGACTGGATCAGAACCGTTGGATCTAGAAGGACACCT
>SNQJ01S0005140.1:0-17570 GCA_010110895.2 Picea sitchensis | reverse complement strand
TTATCGCTGGCAGAATGTGACTGGTATCGTGACATTTTGTATTTTCTGCAGGAGTTGAAGCCCCCCGATGGAATGGGAAAAAGTAAAGCGAGGGATCTTAAGCTCAAGGCGGTCAGGTATTGTCTCATTGACCAAACCTTGTACTGGAAAGACCCTATAGGGGTATTTCTGAGATGTTTGGACCCACAGGAGGCCCAGAAAGTTACATTTGATTTTCACAGCGGCCTTTGCGGAGGTCATCATTTCTGGAAGACTACAGCCCACCGGATACTCTGAGCGGGGTATTACTAGCCCACGTTGTTCCCCAATGTCTGCAGGAGATCAGAGCATGCGCCAAATGTCAAAGGTTCTCGGGAAAACAACAGCTCAAATCTCTTCCATTGAAGCCCATAGTAGCTTCGGCACCTTTTCAGCAGTGGGGGTTGGACTTCATCAGAGAGATTCATCCTCCCTCAAGTGGGAAACACAGATGGATCCTGACTGCAACAGATTATTTCACCAAGTGGATATCGCACAAAGTAATTATCAGCTTTCTGGAGGATATCATAGCCCGATTTGGCTGTCCCAGCAAGATCATCATCGATAATGCTGCTTCTTTCAAATCTGAACCTCTAATTAAGTTCTGTGAGCAGTTTCAGATCTCACTAATTCACTCCACCCCCTACTACCCCCAGGGAAATGGTTTAGCGGAATCCTCCAACAAAATCCTGATAAATATCATCAAAAGATTGTTAGAGGACAACAAAAGAGCCTGGGATTCGAAGTTGAAATTTGCTCTGTGGGCCGATCGTGTCACCACGAAGAGGTCTCTAGGCACTTCGCTGTTTCAACTAGTTTATGGAGCAGAGGCAGTTTTCCCTACTCAGCTCGCCTTACCTATGGCGAAATTCTTTCAAGACTACGACGGAGAACCAGATCATATGATTAGAAGAATCCATCAGATAGTGGAAGTGCAGCATATCAGAGAACAAGTGAGGGACGCAACTTATACTCATCAACAAAAGATTAAGCAGGCTTTTGAAATAAAGGTCAAGAAAAAGGAGTTCGACATCGGGGACTTGGTTTTTAAGTGGGACGCACCCAGACAGGATAAAGGCAAGCACACCAAGTTTGACGCCCTCTGGATCAGCCCCTTTAAAATCGTTGAGATTTTCTCCAACAACACCTATGGGTTGCAGGATCTGGAGGGTGAAGAGGTTTTCAACAACCCAGTGAATGGGCATTTTCTAAAAAAATGTTTTATTTGAGCCTTAGACGGCTCCTCTGTTTGTAAATATTGTCTTTTACTTCTGTGTTTATTTTCATTTTATGTTTCGGCTTAATAAATGACTCCATAGCCCAACAGCAAGGCACTGAAACTACGGAATGAGTTCTTAGAGCATCACAGGGATGACTCTATCCCCCATGGATCCTAATGTTAGCTATATTTATTGTCTCGGGATTAGGCGTACCCAAATATGCAGTTGGCGCAGGAAGCACCTGAGCATATCACGAGGTAATCCCATTTTTGTAGCAGCAAGTCAAGCAAGCGAGCGGGCAAAGTTTGGTCTTCAGCAGTCGAGAACCATCCTCAAAGCAAATCGACAGTCAGAATCTTATAGGGGAGATCGACGAAATCTCGTCAGCCGTTAGATCTCGGGAAGTTGCGCCGGGGTTAACCCCTAGTATGCAGAGGAGGAAAATCGGGGCTCAGTTCATCGGAGAATCAGAGTTTTCGAAGACACGAAACTCTTGCATGAAGAAATCACGATCCGCGATTTCCTGACTGGATCAGAACCGTCAGATCTAGAAGGACACCTGGCGCATAATTAAGCCATCTCGGCGTTTCACATCTCGCGACTTCAAAGGGCACAAAGAACAATCATCCTTATTCGCGAACACCAAAAGCCTCTATGGGGATAAAAGCAGGGTCACGGTCCACGGTAACCTGAGAAATTAAAAGAGCTAAGCGGAGGGGGGGCCTAAAGGTGTTGTGTCCAGTCGCCAAAAGCATCGTCACTATTTTCAGATGCCATCAGAAGCGATTTCGCTCCTGGTTTTTGCTTGAAGTAAATAAAGATAAGAAGGAGTAGTTGAAGCCTCCTTTCATTCATTAAATGAGGGAATGGAGAGTCTGGAAATACATCCGCTTGCAGAGGTCCTGTGTACCGTTTTCCTCAGAGACGCCATGTCGAAGTCCTCAGCTCGACGAAGAAGTCTGTGCACGCTAGTTGGGCGCTTAATGGCTCAACTACCTTCCTTACAGGAACCGTGCATAGTCAAGGTGGCATTTAAAGAAATATACTAGTACAAGTTTGATTGAAGGGACACCAAACCTTGGGGTGGCTAGGCACGCCTCTGTGAGGCATTTTTTCCTGAGTATATAGACTTAGTCTTGGTATTTTTGTAGGTATCGATGGTTGAGCATAGCTCCCTATTGTAATGTTTAGCAGCTATTTCAGTTTCCAGCTTATGTATCTGTATATGAGATTTCTTGTTTTATGACAGACAATTCTTCTTTACCCATCTAAGTTTTTCATCTTTTGCTCAGAAGTTCGTGATTGACTGAGTCATGCGAATTGCTTCATTTCTGTTATGATAAATGATTTATCGTGGCATTATTGTATTTTCTGGTGCTCTGTATTCAAATGCAAGAAGACCTTGTGTTGGGATGCCTTCTTCTACAGTCTGTTAGGAACCTGTTGTTTATAATAGACCTTCGCACTCTTCTCCATAAGTCTTCTGCATGCCCACCTTTACTACAGCTCACTGTCTGAAATTTATGCAATACCTCACTTGCTCATGCATACCTGGCCTGTTTTCAGAGTTGGAACACTACTGTTTTGAGTTTCCTTCCATTTGATCACCCATCTATGAACAATCGTGACACAAACTGATGGGCGTCGAGCTCTGCTCCTGATAGCAATCCAGGGGTGACTTCCGTCGCCAACAAATGTCATAATGACCATCAATAACAATATCCTTCCCAAAGATAAAATCTAAAGGATATTTTGGAAAATAACCAAAACATGCCTCAAATGGATATGTTTGAGTCGATGAATGATTATCCTGGTTATAAGCATGCTAAATGTAGTGTATATGCTCATCCCAAAGCTTAGGATGTTTGTTGAAATAACTAAGAAGAAGATGTACTAATGTTCTATTCACCACTTTTGTTTGACCATCAGTTTGTGGATGAAATGTTGTGCTCCTTTTCATCTTGGTGTCCATGAGTGCCCATAAGCTTGACCAAAAGTTCTCAATAAATCGAGAATCTCGATCAGAAATAATGGATTTGGGAAACCCAAAATGTACCCAAACATGTTGAAAGAACATTTGTGTCATTTGTTCAGCTCTAACTTGCTTCTTACAAGGCACTAAAATACACATTTCTCTAAAATGGTCAACCACAACATAAAGATAATCATGATTCTTTTTAGACATAGGTAATCCTCCTACAAAGTCCATGAAATTTTTTTCCCAAGGACGAGAAAGAACTGGAAGTGGAGTATACAAACCCAACTTTCTATTTCTAGGCTTACTTGTAGCAAATAAAGAACATCCTCTTACATATCTTGAAACACTTTCATTCATTTTAGGCCAATAGAAATACCTTTGTAAATTAGCCACTGTCTTGCCTATACCAAAGTGGCCAGAAATAAGAGAAGAATGTGCTTCCCTTATGATGTTGACTCTTTCACCTTGTGGAATACATAGCTTTCCAAGATTATACAAAAGCTTATCATGCACATGGTAATCCAATTCCTCAGCTTGGTTAGAATGACACAGAGTTGCATAAACCTCTTTAAAATCAGCATCTAAAGCATACTATTCAACATAGCTCTCATGCATTGTAGAATTATGCTTAAGAATAATTGAAGAACTAACAATAGGCCTAGAAAGAATATCAACAACTTTGTTATAAATGACTTTCTTATACATGATAACCAAGTGGAATTGCTGTAGAAAACCCATCCATCTGAAGTGCCTTGCTTGTTGTAGATTTGTTTGTGATTGCAAGTATTTCAATGGTTGATGATCTGTGTGAATGATAGTTTCTTTTCCCAACAAACAATGTTTCCATTTTTTCACACTTTTCACCAATGCATACAAATCCTTATCATATGTAGGATAATTAATCACAACATCATTAAAAGTTTCAGAATGAAAACAAATGGGCTTACCATGTTGCAACAAAATTGCTCCCATTACATAGTTACTTGCATTTGTTTGTATCTCAAACGGTTGTCTCAAATCAGGAAGTGCAAGAATTGGAGCTAAACTAATCTTCTCCTTCAATGCATCAAAATATTTTTTTTTCTTCCCTCCCCATTGGAAAACTTTCTTGATTCTTGTCACTGCATGTAATGGAGCTGCAATTGAAGAGAAGTTAGCAATAAACTTTCTCCAATATTGGGCTACTCCCAAAAATCTTCTTACCTTTGTCACATTGTTGGGCTTGGGCCAATCCAAAATTACTTTCACCTTGGAAAGATATATTTGCAGTTCTCCTCCTCCAACAATATGTCCCAAGTAAACAAGTGAGGTCTTTCCAAATTCACATTTAGACATCTTTAAAAAAAAAAAACTTTATTCAAGACATCTAAAACTTGCTTTACATGTATAACATGCTCTTCACGAGATTTTATAAATATCAAAATTTCATCCAAGTAGAAAATCAAACAATCACCAAGAAAAGGCCTTAAAACATCATTCATAACTTTCATGAATGTAGCAGGAGCATTACAAAGCCCAAATGGCATAACCATCCATTCAAACAAACCTTTCTTTGTTTTGAAAGTTGACTTCCATGTGTCTCCTTCAACAATCCTAATCTAATGATATCCACTTCCCAAATCCAATTTAGTAAAATAATTAGCATCTTCAATTGATCAAATAAATCATCAATTCTAGGAAGAGGATAACGATTCTTTACCGTAATCTTGTTCAAGGCTTTGAAATCTACACACATGTGTCATGTACCATATTTTTTTGGTACTAAAACAATTGGTGACCCACATGGCCTTGTTCTTGGCATGATAACCCCTTTGTCAAGCAAATCTTGGATTTGTTTTTTAATTTCAACCTTCTCCATGACTGACAACCTGTACATACCAATGTTTGGAAAAGGAAAATCTTGCTACAATTGAATCTCATGTTGGATACCCCTTTTAGGAAGCAATCATTTTGGTTCTTGAAACATCTCATCATATTGGTTAACAACCTCATATGCATTAGATTTGAACTTTTCATCAAAACCTTGTAAAGATTCTTTTTCAACATTGTCTTTGGGTTTGATCATCAAGAGTACAAATTTCTTACTAGCATTGACTAATCTCTTCATTTGTCTAGCATTTACAAGTGACAAATTCAACTTCTTTGTATGTGCTCTAACAATGTACTCAACTCCATTTTTAAACAAATGATATTTTTTCTCATGACGATGAAAGATGGCTCTCCTATCATATAAATATGGGCTTCCCAACACAATACCACAAATATCCAATGGAATAACATCAAGCTCTACCTCATATATAAAGTTTGCAGTGATGGAAAATCTAAGTTTACATCTTCTTGTCACATGAAATTTGGCATTGTCACATATCCAATCTAGAGGATATGGTTTAGGACGAGGAGTAGTTTCCAAATGCAATTTCTTTACTGTATCTTCATAAATGAGGTTTTCTTGAGATCCAGTATCAAATAGAGTATCTATCTTGGCATGCTTTGAAATTACCCTTATGTGGAAAATCTCTATTTTTTATTTTTCTTGTTGAGTTTCATCAAGGCTACTACTTGAAGAAATAGTACTTGCAACAGAGTCCTTACCTTGAAAACTCATGGATGTGAATTTTGTTTCATCTCCCTAATTAGATCCTAAATCATGTTGTGTAGTTGCAACAGTCTTTGGTTTCCCTTTGTTGTTGAACTTTTTGGTTCTCATTTCAAGATGGAGTTTCCAACAATGGTATTCATCATGGCCATCTTTTGAACAATGTTTACATGTGATTTTCTCTCCCTCTTTATTGACTCAATCATTATTCCTTCCATTTTCTTTGAATTTCCTCTTTCCCTTGTCTCCATTAATAAATGGATTCTTGTTTCCCTCTTGAGTATTCTTCCCTCTTTATTCCAAATGAGTTGCCTGTACACAATGTTAGTCACCATTAATTTTTTTGTGTGAAATCAAGATTTCATAATTTAGCGTGACGTTAAACCGATTTGGAAGCCTGATAAACTAGGAAAGGGGATAAATATGGCAGGGAGAGGCTAAATCTGGTAGGAGAACAAAGCTGATCAGGCCCGACGCATCGCGGATCGTGAGTTCTCAAAGATCAACTACCAAGAATGATTTCAGGGGGAGAAGCTACGTGGGGGTTAATTTTGGAGAGGGGGCCTGAAATTTAAACCATGGTTTTCGTTCAGGGTTACGTGGCATCACCAGGTGCATTTTAGGGTGAAAATTGGGTTAATTCAAACCACTTTCTCACGCCCCTGAAATTTGGAAAAGTATAAAAGGGAATTTTGTCATTTATTTTATTATTATTTCAAACACTAGACCATTTTAACCTTGGCGTGACCATCATCTTTCACCTGAATCTCTACAGTACACCAATTGCACGCCATTTCCACCCATTTCCAACTATTTTTCATCACAACCATGGATCCCATCATAACCTCAGTAGAAAAACAAGATCCTGTCGTGAATGAAGAAGCCCTAATTGAGCAAGATTCAGATGTTTTTTATACCGAAATCACTATTTCTCCTATCTCTGTGTCTAGAAGAAAATTGTACGATAAAGTAGGAATATGTATGTCATTCCTTGAAGCAGTCCAGGCCACCATAGTCCCTTATGCTGTCGAAATTGATTTCTCATTTCCTGAATTTATAGGTTGGTGCATCAAACATTGTTCCCATGAAGAAAGATTCATTGTGAATAAACGAGGGTACGAGGTCATGTGTAGGGTAGCGAGTCTATCAATTCGAGATTACCTCGATATACCAGAGTCTTTTTATGCAATTTCTGAACCTTTCGGTGAAGAAAAGCTGATTAGGGTATATAGAGAATGTCCATCAGAAGTCTGAGATCTATTTTTACAAACAATTATCAAACCTGAACATTTTTTAGAGGGTCTTTTTCGATGAATGTGAATATAATGGTCATTGAATTCTAATGGGTATGTTCCCCATTGATTTAAATATTAGGCTTAGACAATGACAAATATGTGGTTGAAGTCATGCTCGGTTTCCTTTTTACCTTTTTTAATTCATAGTCTGGTATGTTAGTTCGTATCAGTTTTGATCAATTCCTAGCTGATAATATCCATAAAAATCTAGTGAATTTTCTCTCTCTAAGACATTTTAGATACTGCACCTATCTGTCGAGAATTTTCTTGGAAACCAACAAAAGAGAATTTCCTGAAGCAACATTTGTGTCAACTTAATGTAAAAGTATTACATTACTTATCTTCATCAATAAAGTCATGTCCATAGTTTATAGTTTGATATTCAATACCATCTTAGCTAGAGTTTTGGATGACATGAGGAGATATCTACATCCAAATCCAGAGAGTAGAGTGGGGGATTGGGTACTATTCATGTAATCAACAGTAATCTGGGTTTATGGTTGCCATGAATCCCCTTACTTATTTCCTATTTTATGACTCCTGAATTCATCGGGAAGAGAATTATATCTGAGACAAATCATTTCTTGAAGTTGCACAAAGCCTCTAACCTCAAGTTCTCTTTTATCATTGGCCCCTTCATTATCAAATCCAAATCATGTTTATCTCAAGTTCGGGCAAAGCTCAAAGAGTTTGGTTTTGCACAACTACAAGGAAGAAGGTATGGTCCAAATAAAATCATATACAAAAGGAGATTGATGAAAAAAAAGGCCCCTTATGAGCATGAACATGTTGAGGGTTTTGATAAGATGGAAAATCTAGAAGTTTGTGTTGATATGGATGCAATCTTACAACCAATTCAAACACATCAAGTAGAGGCAACCCTGCAACAAAGTCAAACACAACAAGTTTCTCAAAAACTAATAATAAAAGATCCTAAGATAAGTGTTTACAACAAAAGAAGCAGTTCATAGGCCATGGGCACTAGTGATCAACAAACTACTCCAAAGAAGATGAAAATTTCATAGCCAACACAGATTGTGGATTTAAAGGAAGAAGAGCCCAGAGAACAAGTAAATCTAGATATGGTGGAAAGTGGTACCAGCACTGTAGAGGTTGAAAATGAATGTAAACTACAAAATGAAGGTGTCTCAAGAACCTTTAGCAACAAGAAATACATATTTGATAAAACATCTGAGGAAATTTATCAATCTAAAGAATATTTGGCAAAACAATATGCTGAGAAGGGTAATATAGCTTTGGGTGAGATGAGGGATTTAGTCCCTGAAGTGGAAAATATTTCTCAGTGTAAATCTTCTCTATTCATAGTAAGGGATGTTGAAAAGAGGACCTTTAACATTTTTGTTGCAGACGAAGACAAAGTATCTGAAATAAAGATAAGATATGACAACGTAAGTGCTCGAGACAAGGTCAAATTTCATAAGCATACCAGTGATATTTTGTATTATGATTACTTGAATTTAAGCTTGAAGAAAACCAAAACTGTCATCTTATGCAATGAAATTGGAAGGACAATTGAGGTAGGAAAAGGCATCTAGTAGATCTTGGAAGAATCAGGTCAAGAGGTTGGAATCTGAAGGCCACCAAGGTTTGACATCCTCAATGGATGAGAAAGACAAATTAATTCAAAGTTTGAAGAAGAAATTGAAAATGTCTACTACAGAGCATCCACAAACAATATAATTGGTTTCTCTAGAACATGAAAAGGAAACTCTTCGTTAAGAGGCACTAGACTACAAGGCTAGGGTGTTGTAGCTAGAGCGAGAAAAGGTGAAATGGTCACAAGAGAAGAAAAAACTGCTAAACTAGGCTGTAGTTGTAGCTCCTACTGCAAAAGTTGGGTCAAACACTAAAGGACTTGTCTAGGCTATGTCAAGAGTTAGCTTGAAATAAGGAGAAATCAAAGGGCTAAAAGGAATCATAGAGAAATTGAAGCAGGAGATGAAGGAAAATGATGAAAGCATAGCTCAATTTCAAAAGGAGAATGGAGTCTTGCAAGAAAGAATAGACAAATTGAAGATGGGGTTAAGAGGAAAAGGCATGATGTAGGGGGGAAAGCATATCATCTAGGACTCTATAGTTGTTGAAGCTGCCAAGTTCAGAGTATATTTGAATTTCATTAATGATAAAGACAGCATAGCCATCACATCCAGAAGAAGTTCCACTATTGTGATTGAAACTTTAGCAAAGAAGCCATCTGAATGGGCCCAAAATGCCATAAATCTATTCAATTCCATTCCTACTGTAGACCTTCATATTATTGGGGTTAAAGACATAACTACATTGATTATCTGGAACAAGAGGGTTATTTCTAAACATAACCTTTTGAAATCAGTCCAAGCCAAGGCAACACAGATGGAACAGAGTGTACATGAGTTCAAGGATTTGTTCAAAGAATTGTTTATCAAAGGGCTTCCACCATTTTTGGATGGAAATGGAAAGTTGTATGATTAGGAAGAACAAAATGCGTGTTTGACTCAGTTCAGAATGGATCATTCCAAGTTCGAAAACCTGGAGGAAAATCTGAAAGGAGCTACATTAGTTGAGCATATGATTACAGACTTTGAAATTATGAGTCATTTCAAAGAATTCAAGCTTGGACTACTAGTCATGTCATATGCTTCCTGCATTGACCTATAGATTTTGATAAAGGAAATGACAGATTATGATATCCCTTTTGACTTGCAATGGAAGGAAATAATCAGGTTAGCTAAGAAAAAATGTAGTTTTCAAGGGCCCAATAGATGATATCTAGATGTCACTAAAGATGGAAGATCACATGGAAGACCAAAGCAGAGAAAGTGACGAAGAAAGAAACTAAAACGCTAGAGGAGCCAGAGTTCAGATCAAGAAACGTTTCTTATAATCATTGTAAACAATTTCAAAAATTGAAGCGTCTCTTTTAATCATTGTAAATGGATTCAAAACTGAAACATTTCATTTTAATCATTGTAATCGGTTTCAAACCGAAGGAACTCAAATTGTATAAATAATAGGAGTTCCAAATTTATTAGAAGTTGGCAGAAGTGTAAGGGAACATTTTTAGCTATTTGGAACCTGAATGTAAAATTTTGAAGCTGGATAGAATGCACATGCATATGTCCTGAAATTTCCATGAAAATATTCTAATGGTGGTGGTTTGAGTTTCGTCTTCTTTCTTCATATGTATTTCTTGTGTGCTTAAATTCCATTTTCACTGTCTTCTGTTTAAATTGGATAGTTAAAGGCCCAGAATTCATCTTGTGATGCTCTCAGTTGAAGCAATTTAAACTATGTTAAGTTCTTCCTAACTAAGTCAAAATTCATTTATTTAATGCTCAGATACA
Organism: Picea sitchensis; assembly: GCA_010110895.2. Lineage (NCBI taxonomy): Eukaryota > Viridiplantae > Streptophyta > Pinopsida > Pinales > Pinaceae > Picea > Picea sitchensis. Next base: position 7,119 of record SNQJ01S0005140.1, on the reverse strand, counting down.
ATTATATGTTTTTCCTTTATTCTTACACTATGCAAATTACAATTTATAACTCAGATTTATCGCCTCATTTATCCATTATCCTATGGATATTTCTACCAGCTAGTCAGTGATTCCATTCATTTTCATAAGTTTGAGTCCATATCCCTAAGTTTCCCTCCCCTTCCTTTCCAGCAAAATTATAAAAAATGCTTCAAAGCAACAAAACCTAGCCAGTGATTTGTCAAACAAAAATCATATATTAAAGACCAAGTGACAAGAGAGAGCCCTCTCTGATCCAGGTAGGATAGTACCCAACTCTAAAGTGGTTTGTAGGTTACCTCTATCATTTTTTTTTATCATTCGAACAAATTTATAGAAGGCTAACATTTTGGCGTCATTGTCGGGGACGAAAGTGAAATCTTCCTTGGGAAAAGAATGACTTAAAGATTTAGATTTGATTCTTAAGGGTGACAATGAATCAAACACCTTATTGGATGAAACTAAATTTACCCTGGCGACTCCATTATAAAGAGACCAATAACATAAAGTAGTTTGAGCAAAAATATTGGCTCCCAAGAGAATTCATACCAGAAGAAATCCAGACCCAGAAGAAATAATCCTTGTGTCTGATCCCGAGAAACTCATACACAAGAGAAAAGAAAGGCCAATAAGCCCAACTTTTTTTCTAGACATAAATCTATGTTTTCCCAAATATGGAGTAAAAAGAATTGAAGACCTTGATTTTGATTTTAAATTTGAGCAAACTTTGTTCAGAACTAGATCTGAATCCAGTTTGAATGATATCATCTTTGATGAGAAGAGGTTCCAAGGTATAATTTCAGTTGCCTCAGAACAATCAACCACTTCAAGTTCTTACTGCAACCATAGAATATAGGTTTTTCCCCCTTATTCTACCTTCTCAGTTACATGATTTACCACAGGAATATAATCATAGGATTAAGTTGTATGATGTTGAAGGCAATGTGTCAGCCCATAAACACTTAGACTGGTTCAATGATTTTGTGGACATAGAAGAAGTAAATTATGAAGATGAAAAAATGAGGTTGTTTGCACAAAGTCTTGTTGGAGAAGTCAGAAAATGGTTCAGATCTCTCCCAAGAACAAGTATCCCAGATTTTGAATCCTTTGAAACCAGTTTCCTTGCAAAGTGGGGTGACAGGAAAACCCCCCTCCATTTGCTAACTCAATACAACAACATGAGAAGGTCACCCGATGAAATAGTACAAGAGTTTTCATCTAGATTTATGAAAGTTTACAACTCAATTCCTATTGAAGTAAAACCTCCTCCTAAAGTTGCTCAACTTAGATATGTTGATTCTTTTGAGAGTGACCTTGATTTTTTGTTAAGGGAGAGAATATCCACTTCACTAGATGATACGATGAGTGATGCAATAGAAGTTGAAGTAAATCTAATGGCTTCAGGAAAGATCAAATATAACTGATAGAGACATAAACAAGGTCCAAGATAAGGAACATCCTTCAACCTCATAGTCATCAAAGAGGTAGAAAAAACCTCATCTTCCTTTAACTTTGAAAGTGAGATGGCCAAAATTAAAATCTTTGTTCCCTTCAATGAGCTGATAAAGAATAGTGAATATAGAAATTAGATCATTAATATGCTCAAGATGGAAGAAAATTCTTATACTTTAAATATACAAGATTATCATCATGCCATATTGTTTGGCCCACATGTAGAGGAAAGTAGTGATGTCGACGAGGTCCCTCCTTTCTATGTTAGTCTGAAGATTCATGATATGCATGATATGGCATTGCATAATTCTATGTTGGATTCAGGAGCATCCCATAATATGCCCAAGGTGGTCATGGACCAATTGGGTCTGGACATTACAAGACCTTACAAGGAATGTTTCTCTTTTGATTAAAGGAAGGTGAATTGTTTGGGCCTAATCAAATATCTGGTAGCATCCTTGTCTCAAATTCCAACAAAAAATATGGTCATGGATGTGGTGGTTGTTGATATCCCTCATAAATTTGGCATTCTTCTATCTAGGTCATGGGCTCCAAAGATGAAAGGGACTTTGAAAATGGATATGTCATATGCCACTATCCCTATGTTTGGTCAATATAGGAGTTTGTACAGGGAAGTATTTCTCAAGTACATGGTCAGTAAAAAAATCTCATCCAAAGCCCGCAAGGGTGCTGTCTAGTGGCCAACAGACGTGTTGTTAAGGCGTTCGTGATTCTAAGCAAGTCACGAGTTCAAACCTCGTCTTATCTGGAGGCTAGGATTGAGGTTGGTGTGGTTATCCCTAGGGGTTATAAGGAAGCCGATGGGATTTGACCCCATGTCATGCGATCCAGATACTGTCGTCGTTATCGATTCCCCTAGATACTAAAAAAAAAAAAAAAAAAAAAAAANCAATCATCCTATTTATTCTATGGAAATTGAGATTGGTTCTTATATTTTCTTTAATTATTTGAGTTTTTAAGAGAATATTCCAAAGACTGATATGACTACCAAAGACAAATTTGATCAACAAACTGAGGAAATTTCAGATTAGCAAAACAATGCAGAAAATGAGATGTGGAACATGAGCTTTGATGGAGTTGTCAGAAGAGAAGGAGCAGGAGCTGGTGTGTGAATTAACCCCCCCATATTAAGCACAAAACTTTGTTCTTACAATATTTCTTTTGATCGCACAAATAACATTGTTGAATATGAGGCATTAGTGTTGGGATTGAAGACTTTGAAAGAAATGGGTGCCAGGAGGATAGTTGTACATGGAGACTCTGAGTTGATTATAAATCAAGTAAAGGGTATATATCAAGTAAAAAATCCTAGACTAAGAACATATAGGAATATAGTGCTTTACCTTCTAGAATAATTTTCATAATATAGTCTCTCAGTGATTCCAAGGGGGGGAAATCAGATTGTTGATGCTCTAGCTACTTCAACCTCACTTTTCAAAATTCCAGTTTTTCCTAACAGAGGATATGAGATTGAGGTCAAGAACACACAAAAAGTACATGATAATATTAATTACTGGCAGTATTTTGAAGATGACAAACAAATAGAAAGTTTCCTTAAGATGGATGGTGAATTTGCAAGTTTGAATATTGATGAGGAATATTGTTGTGAAGAAGAAGATGTAGTTGTGCTTGCAAACGATGACTATTTCAAGAATCAGATTGTTGGTAAGGATATAATGCAACTAAAAAATAACATCATTCCTAAAGGCCTAGTCCCATTAGAAAAACTCTTTAACAACAATGATGTAGCCAGGAGTGCTAAAATTACTGTAAATGATGGAGACGTTGAAGATTGCAACATTGGGACTCAAGAAGATCCCAAGATCATCAAGCTATCCAAGAAACTTAGTCCAGAGGTCAAGAAAAGGTATCTCAATTTAATGAAATAATTTCCTGATGTTTTTGCATGGAGTTATGAAGATCTAAAGGTTTATGATACTATGGTAATTCAACATGTGATTCCAATCAAAGAGGATCATAAACCTTTCAAGCATAAATTAAGAAGAATCAATCCTTTACTACTACCCTTGATTGAAAAGGAGATAAATAAGATGTTTGAAGCCAATATCATAGTGTCTCTGAGATTTTCTAAGTGGGTGGCAAATCTAGTACCTATTAGGAAGAAAAGTGGAGAGATCAGATTATGTGTAGATTTTTGAAATATGAACAGGGTATCTCTCAAGGAAAATTATCCACTTCCTAAGATGGATCACATTATGCAAAAAGTGGTTGGTTCTAAAAAAATATCAATGTTGGATGGTTTCTCTGAGTACAATAAAATCATGATACACCTTAATGATCAGGAAAAGACCACCTTTACAACACCATGGGGCACCTTCATGTATGCCAAAATTCCTTTTGGGATCATGAATGTAGGAGAAACTTTCCAAAGGGCTATGGATATAGCCTTTTTTTATGAGAAAGATAAATTTATTGTTATTTACTTAGATGATATCACTGTATATTCAGTTTCTGATGAAGAACATCTTAAACATCTAAGGAGGGATTTTCATAAATGTAGGAAGTTTGGCATTTCATTGAACCCCAAGAAGTCTAATTTTCGCATGGAAGAGGGAAAGTTACTTGGTCACATTATTTCAAAGGAGGGAATAAATATAGATCCCTGCGAATTTGAAGGAATCCTTAAAATTGACACACCTAGAAGAAAGAAAGAAGTGCAATCTTTCCTAGGGAAAGTAAATTTTCTGAGAAGATTCATCCCTTACCTGGCTGAAATCATAAAGAATATCACTAACATGCTCAGAAAAGGAAGTGAGATAAAGTGGAATCCTGAAGCCAGAAAATCGTTTGAAGATATTAAAGTGGAATTGACCAAATCCCCAGTGCTGGCCAGTCCCAATTTTGCAAAAGACTTTATATTGTTTTACTTTTCCTCAGAACACACCATTGCTGGTGTTTTATTACAAAAAGATGAACAAAACTTTGAGAGGCCTATATCATACTATAGCAGGACATTGAGGGATTCCCCATTAAAGTGTGATATCATGGAAAATCTGGCATATGCATTGGTCAAGGCCCTAAAGGAGTTTAGATTTTATATATTGCATTCACATACCCTTTCTTATGTGCCCAACAGTTCTGTGAAGGACATTTTGACTTAGCCGGATCCTGAGGGAAAAAGGGGCAAGTGGATAGTTGTGTTGTTGGAGTATGACCTTGATATCAAACCTACAAAGTTGATCAAGGGGTGGGGACTTGCAAAGTTGATGGCACAGTCAAATTATGAACTCTTGGGAATTAATTTCATTGTTGATTTATCAGCAGAATCAGAAGAAGAAAAGGCCCCTCAAGTATCTCAAAAATTCCTTGACTCCCCATGGTATGCTAATATTATTTATGTGTTGAGGAATTTACAGGCTCCTCGTAAATTGAGTAAAACCAAGGCCAGGTTTTTGAGGTTAAAAGCAAAAAAAAATTGCATTCTAAATCAATCTCTATATTGGAAAGATCCAGGTGGGATTTTGTTGAGTTGTTTGCTGGAGGAAGAAGTGGAAAAAAACATCAGAGAGTTTCATAAAGGTGATTGTGGAGGGCACCATTACTGGAAAGCTATTGTGCACAAGATATTGAGGGCTGGGTTCTATTGGCCTAGCATTTTTTCTGATGTTTTCAAAGAAGTTTCAAGCTATCATGAATGCCAATTTTTTTATGGAAAGAGAAAACTGCAGCCTTTTCCCTTGAAGCCTATCTCTGTTGAAGCACCTTTTAGACAATGGGGCATTGATTTCATAGGAGAAATTCATCCACAGTCCTCAGCTCAACATAAGTGGATACTGGAAACCACAGATTACTTCACCAAGTGCATTGAAGCAGACCCCACAAGGCAAGCCATGGATACTGTTATCATTCAGTTTTTGGAAAACAATATTTTTTCTATATTTGGTTGTCCAATCAAAATAATTATAGACAATGCAACAACATTCAAGTCCAAAAAGAAGGAAAAAATTTGCAAATATTACAATATAACTCTTTTCCATTCCACATCTTATTACCCTCAAGGTAATGGGTTGGATGAGTCATCCAATAAAATTTTGACCAGAATTATCAAGAAATGGTTGCAAGATAACCAAAACGCTTGGCACAAGAAGCTTATTTATGCACTATGAGCTGACATAATCACTACTAAAAGGTATATTGCTACTTCACCCTTCCAGATTGTGTATGGCACAGAGGCGATTTTTCCTACTTCATTAGGATTGCAAGTGATGAGATTGCTACAGGAGAAATATGTTGAACCAGATACCACTCAAAGGAGGAAAAATGAACTAATCAATGTTCAACAAACAAGAGAGAAAGCCTTCAACAACTCTCAACTACACCAAGACAGGATTAAAAAATATTTTGGCAGGAATACTAAGGAGGATGATTTCAAAGTGGGGGATTTGGTGTTCAAATGGGATGTCAGGAATGAAGACAGAGGAAAGCATGGAAAAGTCGACCATCTGTGGTTGGTGATCAGGGGATCAAAATTTGCTCAATTTTCAAAGTGCTTGGAATGCGACAAAAACAGTGCCATTGCGTCCGTCTTGTCTTCCTGATTCCGGCGGTATATTTACTTTCGCAAACGGAGTCCGTATGGAGGATATATTGTGATCTGTCCGCCAAGCCAAACAGGGAAAAATTTGGGATGCTGACTGTACCTGTCTGTACAGTCCGTACGGCCACGTGGCAGGGCCGTACCATCATGATGACATGGCAAGTAGGTGACATGGCACATTTTCATTGGTTGACGTGGACGAGTGGTATGTTGACACATGTCTGTTTTCATGGCAAATAATAAGGAGACACGTGGCCCAATGCATGGGCGCCACGTGTCCCCCATCTGTTGGTTCACATTGATATATATAAAATGTAAACGGGAGTCCACGGGGTTCGACCCCGGGACCTCCCACCACACAAACATCCGCCCGACCAATACGCCATCATATGTTCCTTGTTATGTAATCCAATGCACATGTATTTATGTTTACATTTTGTGCTATGTGGAAAAGGGCGTGGGTCGGGGCTTAAGCCCCGACCCATGGTTCCATAGCATAACATATAACCGTATGTTTATACTACCCGCGCACAAAACCATATATTATATATGTAATGAATGGTGCGGTTGTATAATGTTATAAACCAAAGTTTAAAAAACTATATGTTGGTATATGCGCGGGGTTGGAATAACCCATGAGTTTTTGTAATTAACCAATGGTTTAAAAATGCGCAGTTTCAACGGTTATAGAAGTTTAACTACTTTTGTGCCCAGCCCAAGGTCGCATGGGCCATATGACCGAATGTCGAGGCAGTTAGGGGCTGGAGGCGCCTTAACCGTCCTATGGTTTTCACCGTTGGCGCGGTTGCGCCCGATGCCAAGTTTTTTACGCTTAAATGAGCATGTGTGCCAGGTTTGAAGCACAAGGGTGCGATTTGTAGAACCAGAGACAACAAAGTTGAAGAGGGATATTTCAAGAAGGCCATCTTCTTCATTTTTCGACCGTTTCAGGTGCCGAAAGAGCCCAGACAGGGGTTTTGGGATGCTGCGGAGCCATTGGAGCAGTCAGTTTGTCATTTTGAGCATTGTAAGGCATGTTTTTGAGCACTTTGAGCAATTTAATAATAATG
>SNQJ01S0005139.1:225569-238663 GCA_010110895.2 Picea sitchensis | reverse complement strand
CGTTGAAATCTCTGCAAGAACTCCATTTTTGTGGGTGTTCAAGTCTAGAAGCGCTTCCTAGCAGTCTTGGAAATCTTACATCATTCTAAGAACTTGAGTTGGGCAGATGTGAAAGTCTAAAAGTTGTTCCTCGCAGTCTTGAGGAACCTTCTATGAAAGGATACAAGATGTCCCTTTTGGCTTAGGAAAGTTAACATCCCTTGTTGACCTTTCTCTACATAGTTGTTGGATAAGTAGTATTCCTAAAAGCATTGTTGGACTCAATCCACTTATCTCATAACTATTTAGAAGAACTACCATGCAAATCGAGATTGTACAAATCTCAATTCTCGGGTCTAAGTAGTTAATTTCCTTTAAAAAAACCATTAATATTCTCATTTTCAAACTTTCAATTTTTCAAATTTCGATCTTACCTGGTAAAGACTACGCTCCCATGTAACTCTTGTTAATAATAATAAATAGACTTTTTTAAAGAGTTCACTTTATGTAAAGCATTCAAGAATCATTGAATATCGAGAGTGGAAGTTTGAAGGCTTTTAAGGACTTCAAGGAATGCTTTTCTATGAGAGGTGAGAACTTTTTAGTTGGTAAAATAATATTTATATACAAAAAAAAATAAATAAGTAAATGTGAAATAAGGTTTGTTCATGATTAAAATTACGTATCTCGATAAACAAAATTAAAGAGGTGATCCCACTAAAGTTTGAAATAAAATAATCATTACAGTCAAATATGACAAATAAAATAATTATGACACCGTGCAAAGGATTTGTATCATCCTTCGTCCATCATTATTGAGAGGAGTGGGCGCGTCTCTCATAAATATGCTTCACGATGTGTAATTGTTTAGATTATGATTCACTTTTTGGGACAAGATTTTTAATATGTCCAAATTAAATTGAAATTTTGCTTGGCTAATCATAATCATAGTGTGTTTAGTGTTACTGATGGTATTTTTGTGCACGGTTTTACATAAGGAATATCTTTTATTTCTTTGATAAGTACCTTCTTTAAGATCTTGTTTTTTTCCCATGGTCTTTAGTGTAATCAAGAAGAGTCCAATTGTTGATTGCACTTTGAGAATAACCTCGGAAATAAAACACTTGACCCAAATTGACCCAAATACACATAATGTGCAATAATAACAATGGTGCATGTTTATTAGTTTTTGCTTTAACCAATGCAAACATTCCAACCATGATTTTCATTTTCCCTCACATTTTCAACAATAAATTCCTCAACTCTACAAGCTCTTACTAGTCACAAGTTCATGGGATTCTCTTACGAATGCAAGCATACCACCTATGATCTCCCACACACTTCTCTATTACTAAAAATCCACAAAATATGGGTGATGAATTTTGATTAGAAATATTGCCTCCTCCCTTCACTATGAATGAACGAAGGAAATGACAAGGATAGACATTTTTCTTGCATGGGATCTACTTTTTTCCCAAGGATATGACAACTTGTACTTGGTACAAGCACGCATGTCAAATATTGATGTGAAAGCTTGTAAAAAAAGCGTGGACAATAAATGATAGTACTTCCAAAAAGACGATGTCAAGGTAAAATCACTCATGCTACTCCTTTCTTATTCCCTTATCGCGGTATCATAGTCTCCTTGTTGCTTCTTCAAGAAATGTTTTAGGTGGATATTATCTTAATACATTTCCTTCTTATACATGTTTTTACATAAACATAAACACACCATAGAAATTATAACAACCACACCACAATCCTAACTCACTATTGAGACTCATAACCATTTACTAGTCAAACCTTGGCCTTGAGCTCCGCCCTATGAATCCATACACACACATTTACATTATTTATGCATGGGGTCATTTAACTCAACTCACATGGCTTGACTCCTGTCACATAAACCACATCATACAAATAATGCATGATTAATATGTTATATGCCAAAGGTTAAAATGAACTAATACAGTTCGTAGGAAAGAATTCTAAGTTATAGTTAGAATAATGATGGAATCTATCTTCTACTAATTTTATTTTTTCACATTTTTTATTTTGATTTTCTATTTATATTTTTTTTGAATTATTAGTCCCTGCTGTAGGCAAAGAGGGACTATAACGATCGATAAATTGTTGACCTAGTATTAAATTTTGCATTGACCACAAATATTTGCATATTATGTATTGTTGGAACAAGGGAAGTGAAAACATCAATTTTTATATAATAGAAAGTACCATGTTTGTCAAGATCTGATTGGACAACGGATTGGAGGTCTTATTGCCGCCTTCGCTATTCCCAATGTTAAGATTTTTGGCATATCCAAAGTATTTGAATCGTATATGGTATTTTCGAATCATATATTTTGTTATGCATTGGTCGAACATGGAGTAATGCTAGCATTACTTCGAATGTTTCCTTAAGCATTTTCTGCTAGCTTGAATACATTGTGTACCATATTAGTATGTCTGATTTTTGATTTATTGTTGCGTGCTTCGAGAGAAGAGGCTTGCCACGCTGCATTTTTTCTTAAATGTTTGAACAGGTCTAGACCCTTAGACGATCCTGACAGTCTTAAGTGTTTACCTAACAACTCTGGCAGTCTTAAATGTTTATTGTACAAGTGCGTTGGAATACAGTTTCGTTCTATATTTTTATGGTAGTCGAACATCTTCCGTCGATTTTTATATAATAAAAGGTACCATGTTTGTGAAGATGTGATTGGACAACAGATTGGAGGTCTTTTTTCCAGCTTGGCTATTCCGAATGTTATATATGTTGGCATATCCAAAGTATTTCATTGTATATGGTCTTTTAGAATCATATATTTTCTTATGCAATGGTCGAAGGTGGATTAATGCTAGCATTGGTTCGAATGTATCCTTTACCAATTACTGCTAGCTAAAATACATTGTCTACGATATTAGTATGTCTGATTTTTGTTTTATTGTTGCGGGTTTCGAGAGAACAGATCTGCCACGCTGCATTTTTTCTGGAATGTTTGTACAGGGCTAGGCCCTTAGGTGGTCCTGACAGTCTTAAGTGTTTACTTGATAGGTTAAATGTTTATTGTGTAAATGCGTTGGGATACAGTTTTGTTCCATTTTTTTTATGCTCGACATCACTGCTTCAGTGGTAGATGCTTGTTCGTTGCTTGGTTCCACGATTGTTGTTCTTGTTTGATTCAGCTTTGCAAAGTTGAGGTCCTGCAACTGCAGTTGGAAATCTTCGTGGTTGTTCACTGGTTTGTTGTTCTTCAACTTTGCAAGCTGTTGGACCTGTTATTGTGGTTTCCAGTTTTCTGGGGTGGCCTCTTCTCATCCGTCGTTGACGGGTAAGTTTCCTTGTTGTTGTTTTTCAATGGTGGGGGTCCCTGCCTCGAAATTATGTTGCAGACCATCTTTGTCTGTGCTCTTAATTTCTATTCCTGGAAACCATGCGTCTTCATATGTCGACTGTGACGTTCATAGGTGTTTGGAAAATTGCAATGCGAAGGGGTTCTCGAAAAGTAGTTCGAAGCTATTAGAAGAGGGAACCATCGGCCGGAGTGTAGACACAGGAAAATATTATATTCTATGGGTCGGAAAAGTGCACCCGCCTGTTGTCTTTCTGCCTAGTAAATTTATGGTGTTATTTATTTACGTTCTTTCTTCTGTTTGGTACCCAACTTCGGGCTTATAGTTTTCCTATTTTGGTTTCCTTTTTTTGGGGGGGTGCTATTAATTTTTTTCCCCCTTTTCTTTGTTTTCAGACAAAGTGAAAGTATCTAACAAACAACTTCAAAATCAGAGTTGAGAAGATGGAAGAAGTAATAGATGTTGAGTCGTATGAAATAGATAAACACTCTATTATACATGGCAACATTGATGTGGCTTTGCATATCAATGGCCTCTTTAGATTGGATGCATTCTCGTATATTGCAGGGGATTGCCTTTTCGATACATTCCAGGTTTTGTTACATTTCTGACATTCGTCGACCGACCTGTGCAATGGATTGATAGATTATTTCTTGGCCTGTTTAAAAAATGGAGACGTGGAGGCACTGAACTCCTATGAATATGATTTGGAATTTAATTTTCTTCGACAGTTGCACAAAATACATGGTGTCGCTACGTATTTTTCAAAGATGCGGTTGTGTGCATCTCCAGCTTTGCCTGCACATGAGAGGGGAGTTTGGGGAGACACATTTTGTATACGGTCGTTGTCTAACTGGGTCAATATATCGGTTGGAGTATGGTCATTGACAAGAAAAATAAGATATCTACTATTCAACAAAGTTGCCTCTGAAAATCCATATTGCATCTTGTTCCATGACGCCAATGGTCTCAGTGGTCATTATGAACCACTCCTGTACAAAAAAATGTCCATATGCAATGTTAGAAGTACCTCATATTTACTTGTCCCTCTTTTGCGAAGACCTTGAATCACAATGGGAATAGATTATGCATCGCATAGATTGCCATGGTTTGCAACTGGCAACAAATGTTGTGTGTAACTATGGAGATAGTTTGTTTAATGCAATTTGTTGTTTGGTAGCAGCAGAGTTTGATGTGTAGTCATTGCGGCTTTACACTGTGCAATCCTTTTGTAATGCAATTGTAGGCGGCAACCAACAGGCTTTTAGGTGCTTGCCTCAACACCTTTTGCCATATCTCCTAGAAAATATGTCAACAGTTGGAAGTTGGCAGGAATATGTAAACATGGCGATTTCATATGAAAAAGGGATTGTGGAGGGTTGCAAATTCTGAGGAATACCTTGTAAACATGGCGATTCCATATGAAAAAGGGAATGTGGAGGATTGCAGATTCTGTTTCCAATGGTTGTCTATGATATTCAGAGTAAATATCTAGGTCTGGTCGGCGTTGCTAGATGGCACTGTCCATTCCTGGTTTACTGATTCAAATTACGATCGAACATTTGACATCCTCTCGTTGAAAACATATACACCACATATCCATTATGAACCTTTCCTTGGACATATCCGTGGTTCAGGGTTGGATGTCCATGCCACCCAAACCGCATCGAATCTGCATATGTGTGGCATGCTTTTTAGTGAGAATGAAACTCTTGCCGGGTGCGATATGGCCATAGAGGGCTTGAACAGAAAAAAACGATGCGTGAAATTCATCACAGTTGTAATGAGCCCATACAGGGCTTAAACAAAAAACGTAGAGTAAGTTATTAGAACTTGGAAAAAACTATACGTCAAATTTGTCCCAGTTGCGAGGTGACCACACAGGCCTTGGACAAAAAACCTACAGTAGGTTTTCAACACCTGGGTCAGAGAGAAATTCATCCCAATTGCCATCAGCTCATCGTGCCCTTGGGCAAGAAACGTAGATTAAGTTACGACAACTTGAAAAAGGTCATGCGTGAGAGAAAGAAAAGCCACATATCAGAATCTAAAGAAACTTGTTTGTGCAGAAAATAACAGAAACATGTGCGGTCACATATTCCAGAAGGGTCATGCAAGAGTGACATTTGGTGCGTTAGCAGCAACACCATGGAATACTCGCAATGAAAACTAGGAAACAATTTGTACCCATACTTCTCTGCAAAAGAAAAAATGAAAGACATACGCACATGAAAGAAATTAAAGATACTCCTTCCATTGCATGTGCAATTTTTGAGCAACTAAATTTCTCAAAAAACAACAAGTCTTTGAGGGTTGCTTTGCAAGAAAAATACCTCCAGTTGAGAACGCACGATAAGGCATTTTCCAGTGGAAAAAATTGTCTTCCATGCAAATGGTCGCTTGAAAATGGAGAACTGCCACAATCAGCAACGCCTGGCCAAATAAGATGTAATGCACCACCACCAGATGTAAGTGCGCTTACAGAACTTGAGGAGAGACTTGTCTCTCTCCGAATTGCATTTGCTGAAATAAGGGCTTGGGGATATAAAGGATCCCAAATGGGCTTAATAGGATCAATTATTAATGTGCCCATTGAACTAAATGTTGTGCAAAGAGCCTTGCCACAATTTATTAACAATAGAATGACAATTGTCGTGGCTTTGAAAACACGCTTGCGATACAAAAATTCCTATCCGACAGGCAAAGTGCGTGTGCATGCTGTTATGAAAGCATTAAAGGAATTATGTTCGAGGGCCCTGTACAAAGCAAATAACCTTTGTATAAATGACAATTGGAACATTGTTCTTGCACAAGAGGATGGAAACTCTAAAGACACTTTCGAAAATCATAGTGAATTTGATACAAGTGATGAATCAGAGAATGAAACGTCTGTCGAGAAATTGGTGCATGGATTGGTTGATTCACATTGTATTCGTGATTTGCAAGACAATATTGTTGAAATTGCACCCATTGAGGTGTACCATCCACTTGGAATATTCAAGGAAAAATTCGCTGAGGAAATGAACTTTCCAACACTCTTCTATGGAGATGCACGTGGCATTGATATCACTGAACGATTCAATTATCATAAAATAGTCTGATGGGAGCTGCTACATTCAAGCGGTTGTTTCTCCTATCACATAAAAAATTTGTTTTTCAAAACAATGCACATAGAAATAGAGCAAGTTCTCTCCTGCATGTGGGTCCGAATTAGAAAAGGCCAGTTATAAAAAAGAAGGTTGTTGGGCAAGCACGTGAAGTACATAGTAAACTACTGGTAGCAGTCCCACTGCAATTCTGTACAGATGCACTGAACATCTTTGTGCCCGAGGTCCAAAAATTAATAGTCCATCATAAATTTGTTAGTTTTGGAAAGGTTCCGGTGCAGGAAAAGGGAAAAATAATTGCAGGGGCGTTGGAGCAACCCAAAATTTCGGGTGAAAACATGGCAACCAGAGATTCTCTTCATGACTTTGTTCGAGTCATTGAGGCTGAGAATGCCAAACTAAAGTACCGGATTAAGGAATTAGAGGAAGCTTTGTTTCCTATACCATTGCTTGGCAATCCTTTAACAATAGCCATACCTTCGACTCCCTGCACCCCTGCAACAAATCTAAAAGGCTCCTCCAGCTTCTTGCATCCTATTAAATAAATGTGGAAAAAAATATCAACAGAAGAATGGAACTGATTACCGAGGCCTGGGAAACATCACAAAATATGAATTCCGTGGGAAGAAACACACATAAGTTGCTCGAACATCTGTAGACGGATTTAAAAAATGAAGAAACTTTCTATTTCCACACGACCATCCGTTTTTCCTTTCATGTCAACAACATGCTGAAAATGAGAAGAAGACAACATGGTGTCTCGTCCAAAAAATGACTCATTCAATTAGAAGCATGCTAGGAAGAAAAGGTGAAGAACCTGTATCTCACTTTCCAGTCACGTGAGCAAACAATATCAAAGAAAGAAACAATAGTAAAAAAACTGGCCAAAATAGACTTAGTTGGAAGGACAAACGACTTCCAGGACCCCAACTTAATGATCAACTCATTGGCATTAACAAAGCAAGCTTTCGATAAACAACTTGATAATCTTAAGGCCATGTCTCTAGAATTTTTTTACAGGATTCTTGAATATTATGAGGAAGACGTGGAGAACTGGCTAGTCCGCTATTCGATGCAGAATGGAGACATATATCAGTTTCTGTGTAATTTTTCTATTGATCTAATCAAATTAGAAAATTAACTTTTCAGCATTAAAATCTGGAATGACATCAACGTCACGCCCTTGAGAAGCTATATTGAAGAGAACTTGAAGTGGGTCCCCGAGGAAATCCAACAGGAAAATGCATCAGCAAGCAAATAGCAAAATTCCTTCTTGGAGCATTCGTATACATTCTTTGTTTACCAGTCTAGTTATTGAAGAGGGTCGACCACAAAAATCAACAGGAATGTGCATGAACAAGAAAATACCAAACTTACTTATATGTACCATGCCTGTAGGTGTATAGTCATAGTCCTTCCTTTATCAATCCAGTTAGTCTACCTTTTCTGAATATAAATCTATAACCAATGTCTGATATCTTACCATTTCTACTTTTTAGGTATTACACTCTACCGTGTCCCACTTCTTCTTTCCAGTCCTATTTCTTGTACATATTTCTCTTATGGTCCGCGGGAGCCCCAATCCCAGTCTATATGACAAACGCATTTAAATTTCCCGGAATATGTAACAAAGTATTTTTTTATTCATATATTCGAAATAAAACTATTCTTTTGTCTCCCCATATATTTATGTGTTGCTACATTTTTGTCTTCAACTATGCTGAATGTGGAGACATTCTGTTTATTTTATTTCAATTCTCTTCCTTTATGATGCATATTTTTCCCTGTCTTCTCATTTTCAAAATTACATATGCGGTAAATCACACTCTAATTTGACATATCATATTTCACACACACACACACACACACACACACACACATAAATGTCATAAATTTGTGTTCACAACTTTATCTTTGCCACCTGTCCTTTATACTGTTTCTGACAGAGGTCGTTACAATTCAAATAGTCCGAAGTCTGCTTGCCAATTTCTATATCGCCGAACACTTGTTGTTCTCTGTAGGCCACAAAACAACTGAGGCCCATTTTTCAACTTGCCAGCTTCAGAACCCACGATGCAATGCTAAACGTTTTTGACACGAGGCCCTTAAAAATTGAAATAGTGCCCAAGTCCGATTGTCAATTTGTATATCGCGGAACTATCAGTGCTTTTTTGTAAGACACAAAACAACAAAAGCCCAATTTTCAGCCCCACATCCCGAGAACCCGCCATCCAAAAACTGGCAAAGTATTCTATTAGGGCTCCGTCCATGCTCTTTAAAATCTCATCCCCATACTGTATAAATGTACATATTTCTTATGTATAAAAAAAATATCTACTTTATAAAATTACATATTTTGCATGCATATATATTACATACGCGGTAAATCACTTACTCAAATTTCACATATCATATTTCACACACACACACACACACACACACACACACACATGTGTGTGTTTCTTTAAATTTACAGGAATATGTAAGACGTTTTATTATTATTTTTATATAAATGTCATAAAATTGTGTTCACTACTTTATCTTTACCACCTGTCCTTCTTACTGCTTTCCACAGAGGCCGTCCTTCTTACTGCTTTCCATAGAGGCCGTTACAATTCAAATAGTTTGAATTCCGCTTGTCAACTTGTATATCGCGGAACTTTGGGTATTCTATGTAGGCCACACAACAAGAGAGGCCCATTTTTTAGCCTATCAGCCCGAGAACCCGTAATGCAAAAACTGGTTAACTATGGATTCAGGGCTCCGTGCATGCTCTATAAAATGTCATCCCCATACTCTATAAAAGTACTTATTTCATATGTATAAAAGTAAATATTTTCTTTATAAAATTGCATCTTTGGTATGTATAATTTATGCTGTCCAGGAACCTTTAATTTCATAAATTTCAATTTGTTGTGTCCAGGAACCCTTGTTTTGAGAAAAGCTATTTCGGGAATGCTAGTTTTTTTTGTGCTCTTCTCCACGAACCTATGTAACATGTACGTTACTGCTATTTTTTTTTTTCTGTTTTTTGTCCAGGAGTGTATGTAAAACATATATAAAGAATACTATTTCGAGAATGCTAAATTTTTTGGACACAATGCCTTTAAAATTCTAATAGTCTGCAACTTTGATTGTCAGTATGTATATCGCGGAACTATCGGTGCTTTTTGTAGGCCACGGAAGAACATAAGCCCAATTTTCATCTCGACATCACGAGAACCCGCCATGCAAAAACTGGCTAAGTATGGAATGAGGGCTCCGCTTTGTAAAATTACATATTCTATATGTATAAATTATGCTGTCCAGGAACCTTTCATTTCATAAATTTCAATTTCTATTGTGTCCATGATCCCTTCTTTTAAAGAAAACCAAGTCAGGAATGTTAATTTTTTTTGTAATTTTTGTCAACAAACCTATGTAACAGACATTACCTCTATTTTTTCCAATTCAAATAGTCTGATATCCTCTTGTCAATTTGTATATCGCAGAACTCTGTGTATTCTTTGTAGGCCATGAAACAATAGAGGCCCAATGCTAAATTTTTTGCACATGATACCCTTAAAATTCTAATAGTTTGGAAGTCCGATTGTCAGTTTGTATATCGCGGAACTATTGGTGCTTTTTGTAGGGCACAGAAGAACAAAAGCCCAATTTTCAGCTCGACATCCCGAGCACCCGCCATCCAAAACGGCTAAGTATGGAATGAGGGCTCCGGTTTGTAAAATTACATATTTTGTATATATAAATTATGCTGTCCAGGAACCTTTCATTTCATAAATTTCAATTTCTATTGTATCCACGATCCCTTCTTTTAAAGAAAACTAAGTCGGGAATGCTGTTGTTTTTTTTTTTTGTCCACGATCCCTTAAAATTTTAATAGTCCGCAAGTCTGATTGTCAGTTTGTATATCGTGGAACTATCGGTGCTTTTTGTAGGCCATGGAAGAACAAAAGCCCAATTTTCAGCTCGATATTCTGAGAACCCGACATGCAAAAACTGGCTAAGTATGGAATGAGGGTTTGCATGAGGTCTTGTCAATTTGTATATCACAGAACTCTGGGTATTCTTTGTAGGCCAAGGAACAATAGAGGCCCAATGATAATTTTTTTGGACACGATGCCCTTAAAATTCTAATAGTCCGGAAATCTGATTGTCAATTTGTATCTCGCGGAACTATCAGTGCTTTTTATAGGGCACAGAAGAACAAAATCCCAATTTTCAGCTCGACATCCCGAGCACCCGCCATCCAAAAAGGCTAAGTATGGAATGAGGGCTTCGCTTTGTAAAATTACATATTTTGTATGTATAAATTATGCTGTCCACGAACCTTTCATTTCATAAATTTCAATTTCTATTGTGTCAACGATCCCTTCTTTTAAAGAAAACTAAGTCATGAATGCTAATTTCTTTTGTGTTTTTTGTCAACAAACCTATGTAACAGACATAACCTCTATTTTTTACAATTCAAATAGTCTGATCTCCGCTTGTCGATTTGTATATCGCCCAACTTTGAGTATTCTTTGTAGGCCACGGAACAACAGAGGCCCAATGATAAATTTTTTGGATATGATGCCCTTAAAATTCTAATAATCCGGAAGTCCGATTGTCAGTTTGTTTATCGCAGAACTATCGCTTCTTTTTGTAGGCCACGAAAGAACAAAACTTAGTTAGGAATGCTAATTGTTTTTTTGTTTTCTGTCAACAAACTTGTGTAATAGACATTACAACTATGTTTTACAATTCAAATAGTCTGAACTCCGTTTGTCAATTTGTATATCGCAGAACTCTGAGTATTCTTTGTAGGCCACGGAATAGCAGAGGCCCATTTTTCAGCCCGCCATCCTGAGAACCCGTGATGCAAAAACTGGCTAAGTATGAATTCAGCCCGCCAACCCGAGAACCCACGATGTAAAAATAAACCTATGTAACAGACGTTACTACTGTTTTTTTGGGTTTTATGTCCACGACTGTATGTAAAACATATGTAAAGAATACTATTTTGGGAATGCTAAATTTTTTGGACACAATGGCTTTAAAATTCTAGTAGTCCGCAAGTCCGATTGTTAGTTTCTATATCGCGGAACTATCGGTGCTTTTTGTAGGGAACGAAAGAACATAATGCCAATTTTCAGCCCGACATCCCGAGAACCCGCCATCCAGAAATATTTTGTATGTATAAATTATGCTGTCCAGGAACCTTTCATTTCATAAATTTCAATTTATATTGTGTCCACCATCTCTTCTTTTAAAGAAAACTAAGTCAGAAATGCTATTTTTTTTTGTGTTTTTTGTTAACAAACCTATGTAACAGACATTACCACTAATTTTCTCAGTTTTTGTGCATGTTCCCATGTACTTCAACTTCCTGCCCACGTGTTTGTACTCTGTAGCATTTATTCCCTTTCTCGCGGATGGGGTGCCAGTAGAGCACACACATCGAGCAGAGCATCCAGGAGCGATCCTCTGTGGCATCGGCCACGTGAAAACTGCATGCCACTCTCTCCCACCTACCTCATGACTTTAAGTTCAGCTCGCTCGAGGTAGAACACCATTACTCTCAGTCCACCCTGCTCTGCCTTCGCACCCTTTCGACGGACCAACACCCTCGCTGGGCCTTTATTCTGCACATGCGACCATTTATGGAACCTCACGAGCTCCCCAACCTATTTCAATTGCTCCAGAGGCTCCGGATGCCTCATTATTTCTTGGTTTTTCGTCTCAGAGCTCGGCCTCTTGCCCAGCCTTTCCCTGCTCTACTTTTCTCCTCTCCTGTTCCGTTCCTGGTGCATTTTCGCTCTCCCACTGTCCTGGAGATGCCTCGACTATGAGGGAAGTCGAAACGCGGGTCAGCCTGCCAAACAAATCGACCCCGCCTGGTTCTCTGTCCCCCGCCTACTACCTCCCTGTTATCCTCCTCCTCTTCGACCACCTCATCCTCCTTGCTGGCACAGTCAACTCAAATTCCCGCTTCTCTCCCGCCGCTTGTTGCATCCCTTGCAAACAGAATGGAGGGATTGGACTGCTCGGGGGCCTCACTGGACTACAATCCAGGACCTTTAGGCAATTCGACATCTGTTTCACACCCAGGCCCTTTGGCTCCTCCCAACTCTCCAGCCACCCAGTCGCTTCAGGACCAGCCTCATGACACCCAATTTCAGATGGATGGTCCAGAAGCCAGTCAGAATTCGCGACGACAACCCCAATCTTGAGCCGGTTCCAACACTGACCCAGAATGCGAGTGGCAAACAAGCCTTGCACTGGTGCAGAGCCTCATATTCGACCTGCGTCGGGACATGGACGACCTCCGATTCTGCCTACAGACCCTGGACGACAAAGCCTGTCAACTCCTGCAGTTTCTCTCCACGTTACAAGCTGCTAATCACCTCCCAACAGAGGCAGCCCAAGCATCAACAACCCAACCAGTAGCAACCTCGGAACCAGTGTTGTCAC
Source organism: Picea sitchensis (assembly GCA_010110895.2). NCBI lineage: Eukaryota > Viridiplantae > Streptophyta > Pinopsida > Pinales > Pinaceae > Picea > Picea sitchensis. Next base: position 225,770 of record SNQJ01S0005139.1, on the reverse strand, counting down.
TAGAAACTTTGGTCCACGCAGAGACATACCGTGAGGAGCAGAGGCTTCCATCACGCCCGGAGGAGGTCCATAAGGAAGACCATGTGCCATCACAAATAGAGGACTCCATGCAACTGGATCGAACAACAATCCAGGAGGAGCCGCCTCCTCCTGGGGACACGACATTTGGTGCCTTCTGCATGGCCGCGTCGCCACACTACA
>SNQJ01S0005139.1:196161-225559 GCA_010110895.2 Picea sitchensis | reverse complement strand
CCCTTAGGGGCCAACATTTTGAACTCTTTTTTGCGTTAGTAACAGTCTAGACTTCAGTTATGAAGCAGTTCGGCTGGCTGAGCTGGTTTCCCTTCGGGGCAACTCACTATTTGCAATTTTAAACAATGAAAATTCTCTGTAGTCCTTCATTTTGACAAACTGTTATACAATCTTACTTATAAAAAAAAAATATTGAATAAAATTTAAATAATTGTTTGTACTATTCATTAGGTAAAACATATTATAGCATTATATAAATTACTATAAACCTCCATACAATATTATAATATTCTATAAATTGCCCAGTCTCATGTATATGATAGAATTGTTCAGTGAAAAATGTATATGGCTGAAGTCTTTGGTGCAAAATGTGTATCACGTAACACGCTGGACATGAAAACTGTCAACCTGCAACTCCATAATTGGTCCGTGCAAAATGTATCAAGTTTTTTAGCATTTTACAAATTACTATAAATCTTGGTACAATGTTATAATATTCTAGAAATCATTGTCTCATGTATATGTCAGAATTGTTGGGTGAAAAATGTATATGGAGGAAGTGTTGGGTACAAAATGTATTTCACGGGACAGGCTGGCCATAAAAAATGAAAAAATGTGAACCCGTTGTTCCGCCAACCCGCCACTCCGTAATTGTTGGGTTACATTGGTTATGTGTGTACTGGACATTAATAATTTTTGATATATTTGAAATAAAACTAATTCGGGAATACTAAAGTCTGCATGAATACGACATGTACAACAACTTGCAACCAATGCATTTACTCTGTTTACAGCCTGGCAGGGACTATGCTGCCATGCAACACTTGTTTATTGATGAAATTGTTGTTTTTATTGCAAAAATAGATTCAACACCTTGAATGCCCATATTACAATCTTATTATGCAATATGAACATTTGATATTTGCAATTTCATCAATTCAAAATAATTATTACTAGATTTCATGTTAGACATACCAATTTCCCTTTCTATTATTTTGATTGACCAGAAAAAAAAAATTCTTAAATATTCATATTGAATTTGATACTCTGCAGACACTTTCGAAAATCATAGTGAATTTGATAAAAGTGATGAATCAGAGAATGAAACACTTGTCGAGAAATTGGTGCATGGATTGGTTGATTCACATTATATTCGTGATTTGCAAGACAAGATTGTTGAAATTGCACCTGCTGAGGTGCACCATCCACTTGGAATATTCAAGGAAAAATTCCCTGAGGAAATGAACTTTCCAACACTCTTTTATGGAGATGAACGTGGCACTGATATCATTGAACGATTTAGTTATCATAAAATAGTCCGATGGGAGCTGCTACATTCAAGTGGTTGCTTCTCCTGTCACACAACAAATTTGTTTTTCAAAACAATGCGCATAGAAATAGAGCAAGTTCTCTCCTGCATGTGGGTCCGAATTAGAAAAGGCTAGTTATAAGGAAGAAAGTTGTTGGGCAAGCACGTGAAGTACATAGTAAACTACTGGCAGCAGTCCCACTGCAGTTTTGTACAGATGCACTGAACATCTTCATGCCTAAGGTCTAGAAATTAATAGTCCATCATAAATTTGTTAGTTCTGGAAAGGTTCCGGTGCAGGAAAAGGGAAAAAGAATTTCAGGGGAGGCAGAGCAGCTCGAAATTTTGGGTGAAAACATGGCAACTGAAGATGCTCTTCATTACTTTGTTCGAGTCATTGAGGCCGAGAATGCCAAACTAAAGGACCGGATTAAGGAATTAGAGGAATCTTTGTTTCCTATACCATTGCTTGGCAGTCCTTTGGAAATAACCATACCTTCGACTCCCTGCACCCCTGCAACAAATCTAAAAGGCTCATCCAACTTCCTGCATCCTATTGAATAAATGTGGAGAAATATATCTACAGAAGAATGGAACTGATTACCGAGGCCTGGGAAACATCACAAAATATGGATTCGGTGGGAAGCAACACACATAAGTTGCTCGAACTTCTATAGACGGATTTAAAAAATGAAGAAACTTTATATTTCCACATAGCCATCCGTTTTTCCTTTCATGTCAACAACATGTCGAAAACGAGAAGAAGACAACATGGTGTCTCGTCCAAAAAACAACTCATTCAATTAGAAGCATGCTAGGAAGAAAATGTGAAGAACCTGTATCTCACTGTCCAGTCATGTGAGCAAACAATATCAAAAAAAGAAACAATAGTAAAAAAACTGGCCAAAATAGACTTAGTCGGAAGGAAAAACGACTTACAAGACCCCAACTTAATCATCAACTCATTGGCGTTAACCAAGCAAGATTTCAATAAACAAATTGATAATTTTAAGGCCTTGTCTCTAGAATTTTTTTACAGGATTCTTGAATATTATGAGGAAGACGTGGAGAACTGGCTAGTCCTCTATTCGATGTAGAATGGAGACATACATCAATTTCTGTGTAATTTTTCTATTGATCTAACCGAATTAGAAAGTTATCTTTTCAGCATTAAAATCCAGAATGACATCAACGTCGACCCCTTGAGAAGCTATATTGAAGAGAACTTGAAGTGGGTCCCCGAGGAAATCCAATAGGAAAATGCATCAACAAGCAAATAGAAAAATTCCTTCTTGGAACATTCGTATACATTCTTTGTTTATCGGTCTAGTTATTGAAGACGACCGACCACGAAAATCAACAGGAATACACATCAGCAAGAAAATACCAAACTTACTTATATGTACCATGCCTATAGGTGTATAGTCATAGTCCTTCCTTTATCAATCCAGTTAGTCTACCTTTTCTGAATATAAATCTATAACCAATGTCTGATATCTTACCATTTCTACTTTTCAGGTACTACACTCTATCGTGTCCCACTTCTTCTTTCCAGTCCTATTTCTTGTACATATTTCTCTTATGGTCCGCGGGAGCCCCAATCCCAGTCTATATGACAAACACATTTAAATTTCCATGAATATGTAACAAAGTATTTTTTTATTCATATATTCGAAATAAAACTATTCTTTTGTCTCCTCATATATTTATGTGTTGCTACATTTTTGTCTTCAGCTATGCTGAATGTGGAGACATTCTGTTTATTTTATTTCAATTTTCTTCCTTTATGATGCATATTTTTCCCTATCTGCTCATTTTCAAAATTACATATGCGGTAAATCACATTCTAATTTGACATATCAGATTTCACACACACACACACACACACACACACACACACACATATAAATGTCATAAATTTGTGTTCACAACTTTATCTTCGCCACCTGTCCTTTATACTGTTTATGATAGAGGCCGTTACAATTCAAATAGTTCGAAGTCCGCTTGCCAATTTCTATATCGTCGAACTCTTGTTGTTCTCTGTAGGCCACAAATCAACCGAGGCCCATTTTTCAGCTCGCCAGCTTCAGAACCCGCGATGCAATGCTAAACGTTTTTGACATGAGGCCCTTAAAATTGAAATAGTGCCCAAGTCCGATTGTCAATTTGTATATCGCGGAACTATCAGTGCTTTTTTGTAAGACACAGAACAACAAAAGCCCAATTTTCAGCCCCACATCCCGAGAACCCACCATCCAAAAACTGACAAAGTATTCTATGAGGGCTCCGTCCATGCTCTTTAAAATCTCATCCCCATACTGTATAAAAGTACATATTTCTTATGTATAAAAAAAATATCTACTTTGTAAAATTACATATTTTGTATGCATATATATTACATACACGGTAAATCACTCACTCAAATTTCACATATCATATTTCACACACACACACACACACACACACACACACATATATATATATATGTTTCTTTAAATTTACAGGAATATGTAAGACGCTTTATTATTTTTTCTATATAAATGTCATAAAATTGTGTTCACTACTTTATCTTTACCACCTGTCCTTCTTACTACTTTCCACAGAGGCCGTTACAATTCAAATAGTTTGAATTCCGCTTGTCAACTTGTATATCGCGGAACTTTGGATATTCTATGTAGGCCACACAACAACAGAGGCCCATGTTTTAGCCGACCAGCTCGAGAACCCGTGATGCAAAAACTGGCTAACTATGGATTTAGGGCTCTGTGCATGCTCTATAAAATGCCATCCCCATACTATATAAAAGTACATATTTCGTATGTATAAAAGTAAATATCTGCTTTATAAAATTGCATCTTTGGTATGTATAATTTATGTTGTCTAGGAACCTTTAATTTCATAAATTTCAATTTGTTGTGTCCAGGAACCCTTCTTTTGAGAAAAACTATTTCAGGAATGCTAGTTTTTTTTGTGCTCTTCTCCACGAACCTATGTAACAGATGTTACTGCTAATTTTTTTTTGTTTTTTGACCAGGAGCGTATGTAAAACATATATAAAGAATACTATTTTGGGAATGCTAAATTTTTTGGACACGATGCCTTTAAAATTCTAATAGTCTACAAGTCTGATTTCCAGTTTGTATATCGCGGAACTATCGGTGCTTTTTGTAGGCCACAGAAGAACATAAGCCCAATTTTCAACCGGACATCACAAGAACCTGCCATGCAAAAAATGGCTAAGTATGGAATGAGGGCTCCGCTTTGTAAAATTACATATTCTGTATGTACAAATTATGCTGTCCAGGAACCTTTCATTTCATAAATTTCAATTTCTATTGTGTCCACGATCCCTTCTTTTAAAGAAAACTAAGTCAGGAATGTTAATTTTTTTTGTATTTTTTGTCAACAAACCTATGTAACAGACATTACCTCTATTTTTTACAATTCAAATAGTCTGATATCCTCTTGTCAATTTGTATATCGCAGAACTCTGGGTATCTTTGTAGGCCACGGAACAATAGAGGCCTAATGCTAATTTTTTTGCACACGATACCCTTAAAATTCTAATAGTCCGGAAGTCCAATTGTCAGTTTGTATATTGCAGAACTATCAGTGCTTTTTGTAGGGCACATAAGAACATAAGCCCAAATTCCAGCTTGACATCCTGAGCACCCGCCATCCAAAAAGGATAAGTATGGAATGAGGGCTCCGGTTTGTAAAATTACATATTTTGTATATATAAATTATGCTGTCCAGGAACCTTTCATTTGATAAATTTCAATTTCTATTGTATCCACGATCCCTTCTTTTAAAGAAAACTAAGTCGGGAATGCTAATTTCTTTTTTGTTTTTTGTCCACGATCCCTTAAAATTTTAATAGTCTTCAAGTCCGATTGTCAGTTTGTATATCGCGGAACTATAGGTGATTTTTGTAGGCCACAGAAGAACAAAAGCCCAATTTTCAGCCCGACATCCCGAGAACCCGCCATGCAAAAACTGGCTAAGTATGGAATGAGGGTTTGCATGAGGTCTTGTCAATTTGTATATCACAGAACTTTGGGTATTCTTTGTAGGCCAAGGAACAATAGAGGCCAAATGATAAAAATTTTGGACACGATGCCCTTAAAATTCTAATAGTCCGAAAGTCCGATTGTCAATTTGTATCTCGCGGAACTATCAGTGCTTTTTGTAGGGCACAGAAGAACAAAATCCCAATTTTCAGCTCGACATCCCGAGCACCCGCCATCCAAAAAGGCTAAGTATGGAATGAGGCCTCTGCTTTGTAAAATTACATATTCTGTATGTATAAATTATGCTGTCCACGAACCTTTCATTTCATAAATTTCAATTTCTATTGTGTCCACAATCCCTTCTTTTAAAGAAAACTAAGTCAGGAATGCCAATTTCTTTTGTGTTTTTTGTCAACAAACCTATGTAACAGACATAACCTCTATTTTTTACAATTCAAATAGTCCGATCTCCACTTGTCGATTTGTATATCGCCCAACTCTGAGTATTCTTTGTAGGCCACAGAACAACAGAGGCCCAATGATAATTTTTTTGGACATGATGCCCTTAAAATTCTAATAGTCCAGAAGTCTGATTGTCAGTTTGTATATCACAGAACTATTGCTGCTTTTTGTAGGCCACGGAAGAACAAATCTAAGTCAGGAATGCTAATTTTTTTTGTGTTTTCTATCAACAAACTTGTGTAATAGACATTACAACTATGTTTTACAATTCAAATAGTATGAACTGTGTTTGTCAATTTGTATATCGCAAAACTCTGGGTATTCTTTGTAGGCCACGGGACAACAGAGGCCCATTTTTCAGCCCGCCAGCGGGAGAACCCGTGATGCAAAAACTGGCTAAGTATGAATTCATCCCGCCAGCCTGAGAACCCACAATGCAAAAATGAACCTATGTAACAGACATTACTACAATTTTTTTGTGTTTTATGTTCACGACCGTATGTAAAACATATGTAAATAATACTATTTCGGGAATGCTAAATTTTTTGGACACGATGCCCTTAAAATTCTAGTAGTCTGCAAGTCCGATTGTTAGTTTCTATATCGCAGAACTATCGATGCTTTTTGTAGGGCACGGAAGAACATAATGCCAATTTTCAGCCCGACATCCCGAGAACCCGCCATCCAGAAATATTTTGTATGTATAAATTATTCTGTACAAGAACCTTTCATTTCATAAATTTCAATTTCTATTGTGTCCACCATCTCTTCTTTTAAAGAAAACTAAGTCAGAAATGCTATTTTTTTGTGTTTTTTGTTAACAAACCTATCTAACAGACATTACCACTATTTTTCTCGATTTTTGTGCACGTGCCCATGTACTTCAACTTCCTGCCCACGTGTTTGTACTCCGTCACATTTATTCCCTTTCCATGGGATGGGGTGCCAGTAGAGCACACACATCGAGCGGAGCAACCAGGAGCGATCCTCCGTGGCGCCGACCACGTGACAACTGCATGCCACTCTCTCCCACCTACCTCATGACTTTAAGTTCAACTCGCTCGAGGTAGGGCACCATTACTCTCAGTCGACCCTGCTCTGCCTTTGCACCCTTTCGATGGACCAACACCCTCGTTGGGCCTTTACTCTGTGCATGCGGCCATTTATGGAACCTCACGAGCTCCCCAGTCGATTTCAATTGCTCCAGTGGCTCCATACGCCTCATTCTTTCTTGGTTTTTCATCTCAGAGCTCGGCCTCCTGCCCAACCTTTCCCTGCTCTACTTTTCTCCTCTCCTGTTATGTTCCTGGTGCATTTTCGCTCTCCCACTGTCCCGAAGATGCCACGACTATGAGGGAAGTCGAAACGTGGGTCAACCTACCAGAAAAACCGACCCCGCCTGGTTCTCTGTCCCCCACATGCTCCCTCCCTGTTATCCTCATCCTCTTCCGCCACCTCATCCTCCTCGCTGGCGCAATCGACTAAAATTCCCGCTTCTCTCTTGCCCCTTGCTGCGTCCCTTGCCAACATAATGGAGGGATTAGACTACTCGAGGGCCTCACTGGACTACAACCCAGGACCTTTAGGCAATTCAACATTTGTTTCACACCCAGTCCCTTTGGCTCCTCCCAACTCTCCGACCACCCAATCGCTTCAGGACCAGCCTCACGACACCCAATTTCAGATGGATGGTTCGGAAGCCATTCAAAATTCGCGACGACAACCCCAATCTCGAGTCGGTTCCAACGCTGACCCAGAATGTGAGTGGAAAAGAAGCCTTGCACTGGTGCAGAGCCTGATATTCGACCTGCGTCGGGACATGGAGGACCTCCGGTTCCGCCTACAGACCCTGGACGACAAAGCTTGTCAACTCCTACAGTTGCTCTCGACGTTATTGGTTGCTAATCACCTCCCAGCAGAGGCAGCCCAAGCACCAACAACCCAACCAATAGCAACCTCGGCACCAGTGTTGGCACTAGAAACTTTGGTCCATGCAGAGACAGACCGCGAGGAGCAGAGGCTTCCATCACGCCCGGAGGAGGTCTAGAAGGAAGACCATGTGCCATCACAAACAAAGGACTCCATGCAACTGGACTGGACAACAGTCCAGGAGGAGTTGCCTCCTCCTGGGGACACGACATTTGGTGCCTTCTGCATGGCCGTGTTACCGCACTACAACCTATACCGATGATCTGTCTATTGTTTTTGTCATGTGCATGCCGACCTTTCATGCATTTGTCCATGGTTATTATACTTATGCTGTCTACACTTTCCACAGTTTTAACGACCACCCTTAGTGGCCAACATTTTGAACTCTTTTTTTCATCAGTAACAGTCTAGACTTCAGTTATGAAGCAGTTCGGTTGGCTGAGCTGGTTTCCCTTCGGGGCAACTCACTATTTGCAATTTTAAACAATGGAAATTCTCTGTAGTCCTTCATTTTGACAAACTGTTATACAATCTTATAAAAAAAAATATTGAATAAAATTTAAATAATTGTTTATACTATTCATTAGGTAAAACATGTTATAGCATTATATAAATTACTATAAACCTCCATACAATATTATAATATTCTATAAATTGCCCAGTCTAGTTTATATGATGGAATTGTTTAGTGAAAAATGTATATGGCGGAAGTCTTTGGTGCAAAATGTGTATCATGTAATACGCTGGACATGAAAACTGTCAACCCGCAACTCCGTAATTGTTCCGTGCAAAATGTATCAAGTTTTTTAGCATTTTACAAATTACTATAAATCTTGGTACAATGTTATAATATTCTAGAAATTACTCTCTAATGTATATGTCAGAATTGTTGGGTGCAAAATGTATATGGCGGAAGTGTTGGGTGAAAAATGTATTTCACGGGACAGACTGGCCATTAAAAATGAAAAAATGTGAACCCACGGCTCCACCAACGCGCCACTCCGCCAACCCGCCACTCCGTAATTGTTGGGTTACATTGGTTATGTGTGTACCAGACATTAATAATTTTTGATATATTTGAAATAAAACTGATTCGGGAATACTAAAGTCTGCATGAATACGACATGTACAAAAACTTGCAACTGGCGCATTTACTTCGCTTACAGCCTGACAGGGACTACGTTGCCATGCAACACTTGTTTATTGATGAAATTGTTGTTTTTATTGCAAAAATAAATTCAACAGCTTGAATGCCCCTATTACAATCTCATTATGCAATATAAACATTTGATATTTACAATTTCATCAATTCAAAATAATTCTTACCAGAATTCATGTTAGACATACCAATTTCCCTTTCTATTATTTTGATTTACTAGAAAAAACAAATTCTTAAATATTCATATTAAAATATACTAAAACTTTTGATTTTTTAATATGTTAACAAAATATACCACATAAAAATATAAATACAACATCATTTCTATTAAATTAAATTAAATTAAAAATTAATATTTTAAAAATATTGTTTTTTATTAAAATATAAAAAAAATGTTCCATCTACTATGATAACTTATAAGTGTAGATTGTTGTCCTAAGCAAAAGAGACAAATTAAATATTAACACGAGAAAGATTGGCGACAAGTCGCTCATTATGCTTTATTAAATCTTAAAAATATGTTGTTAACTAAAAAGATTCGACTTATTCAATATTAATAAAAACTAAAAAATATAATTTTAACACTCGCTAGAAATCATCTACCCACCATCTATTTATTTTCTAATAAATAATGTTTTAATCATTTATAATTAAAAATCTATGCATTTTATATCTTATTGGCATCTCAGCTCCCTGTGATATTTTGCATCAACATTACTGCACTTTGCATCGAACTATAAAGGCTAAGACAATACCCTGTACAACATTTTCCAACGATGATCATCTCTGTGCATCTCGAAGATGTGCTTTGTGCGACATAACAAACATGGAGTGGATACCTAGAGTGCGGCATAGAGGCTACCTATGTTCACCTCCTTTTTCATTATAGTGCATGAAATATTCTTATTTACATATGAGATGCTCTCTACTTAGTTGCTCGAATCCATGGCTAGCATGTTCTTCTTCACATCCTCCTTCTTGCAGTCCTTTGGATTCATCTTTAATGTGTCTTCTAACTCTTATATTTAGTGTGACCATTGATGTTACAATTCTTATAGTGGTTTCTTAGATCATTTTCACTCATGTGAAATGATCTTTGTCATCTTATCCTTTCCTTTCCACTTCTTCTTTCCATCCTTTGAAACACCTTGCTAGTCTGTGTACTTGGAACCATTCAATTGTTCTCTCTTCTTGCATGTCTCCATATATTGTGCTTGCACACATGCTTCATCAATAATCCTAGGTTTAAAGAGCATCACTTGCCTCCTTAAGTCACTATGGAAACCACCCAAGTACTTGAGGAGTATAGATGGGTTCTTGGGAGATATCCAACAAAATGGTTTCCTTCCTAAACTCAGTGATCATGTGTGCTATTTCATACTCTACCCTTTATTCTATCAAAAGTAATACCAATGGGTCCATTGGTCCTATTCACACACAATATGGTAAACTGGGAGTTAATGAGGTTTTTAAACACCTCTCACTTAGTTATTGGTGGATCACCCTCTAGTCTAAGTGTCTCTGTATGGATTTCCCACCAAGTTTGGTCATTGATCTCTATTTTTAGTTGAGAAATTGATATATTTTGCTCTTATCCTATGTTATGCACACTAAAATAGACATGTAGCTATTGCAACTATTGATTCAACTTTACAACATCAATTTCACCTTGATAGGGTTTGATGCCCACTTTCACTTCCAATTATAATATAGAATGGGAGGATGTGATGTTGGAACTTGGTCTCTTTTTCTTTAGTTCATTATATGGATCTTCTTTATCTTCAATCTTCTCATTAGAGCCAACATATGCTAGAATTTCCATTCTCTTTGAAATCTCTAAACTTTCTTTCTAGAGTTTACATTAGTATCACCATATAGTAGGAGATGTCAAAGAATTGTGCTTCCAATTTTATGATTCTCTCCTCCAAGTCATCCTTTATATTTCTACTATACTCATTATCCATGGCTTGGGTTTGAAAATTCTTTCTTTATGCCAATTTTTGGATCTTGTAATATCCCAAAAATACCCAAAGAAAATTTCTTTGCTACCAATATTATTTGTAAACTATTGTGGATATTTCATTTGATAGTTCATCACGATAGATATTACAAGTTACTAACAAATACAACGAGGATATCCTCTATTATCTAGTGTTTTCTTATGATCAAAATGTAATATTATAATGCTCAACATACTAAAATAAATTGATAACATATAAAAAGAAACTTAATTGACCATACCATCCACATAATGAATAGAAAATGTACCTCGGGAACCAAAAATAGGAAAACCCAACCAAAAGGTGAGGACTATGCCTTACTCTTTTTTTCTCAAACACAAAATGAAAATACAAAAAAGGATGGAATCAGTATGGAGTTGTGATAGACATTGTGACCTAAATGGAAACTACATGGTCTTTTTCTTCCCTTGTTCTACTCATGATATCCCACTCCTTTTCTATGCTCATCTATGGAATAATCAATACAGTAGGAACCAAACCCCTTCCTTTCTTTGTGGGTCAATATTTAACATGCCATGATAACCATCTAAGGTTAGGTTAGGGTTTTTGCATGCCTCATCTTCCAATTAGGGTTATATATTTTGCATGCATCAACTCCCAATTAGGGTTAGGGTTTTGGACTCTCTAGAATCTTATTGAAAGTCTACACATGACTAGCTCCACATGTGTAAATAATGGAAGATTACATGTCATTCATTTGGTATTATGGTGGTTGAAGCATAGGTCAACTTGAAAAAGGTGTAACTTTGTCATATGGACTCTTATGAGGATATTTTTGGATTATTCAAAATCTCTTGAGTAATAGAAAAATCTTGGAGGGATAAATGTTTGCAAAGTTTTGACCCAAAATAATTATAGTTTAATGCCCAAATAGGTGCCAAAAGTTTTAGGACCCAAAATCACTGAAATAAGATACACCCCTAAAATGGGTTGTACATGTCCATCGCTCCAATTTTCCACTCATAAAGTACTAAGAAAAATGACATAGTATAAAGTGATCCATTTTGGATTTGAAGAGGATGAAGATACAAACTCACATCTTCATTTTTTCCTAATTTAAACATATTTTAATTTCTTTATGGCATCTTTTTATTAGATTCTACTCTTATATATTTTTAAAAATGGTCATTATATTTCTCATTGTGATAATGAGGACCCTACGATTACCAACCCTTCCTAAATTACACTTAACAATGTCATCAAAATTAAGTTTAATGTTTCTTCTCTAGCGATCTTCTTGGTAAATGATAAGGAGATTCTCTCAAACATAATAATGAATTTCACATGTATAAGGTTATAGTGGATCAATTATACACATAGATTAAAGAAGAAAATCTTTCGAAGATTTTGACCATCGAGTCTAAGATAGGGTTTTGAGAAACGTTTAGGGTTATGTAATTCCCTAAGGATAGTTATCCTTTTGTAAGTGGGAGTGATTGTATTGTCCTTGCAACATTAACTATGACCTACCTGGCCTCTTAGGCCAATGATATTGTTTCCATAAGGTGAAGTGTGTTGGCCTCTCATGTCCTATCTCTCATTTTACATTACGATGTATATGAATATGTAAGTGGTGATGGAACCCAAGTCTCCCTAGAAGTTCATCCCAAAAGTATACCACAAGGTAATGATGACCATATTCCTAAACCCAACATTGAAATTTCTAATACCAAATATGATGAATTTTGCGATTTGTTTTAGGTGTTGGGTTGTTATATTTTTTGTAGTGAAAGTCTAGTCGAGGTGGATCGATTGACAGTCAAAGGTCGAGGTGAGTCGACCGGGTAAAGTTGAAGTTGAAGGTCAAGGTGAGTCAACCAGGTAAAGTTGAAGTCGAAGGTCGAGGTGATTCAACATGGTAAGGGCATCGAAAACAAGTTGAAGAGGTCAATCAAAAAGAGGTTGACAGGAGGGCACGTGGAAACCGACTGAAGACCAAATGGAGGTTGACTGGTAGTCGATGGNTTGGTAGTCGAATGTAACAGAATTTTGAGATTCACAGGATTTGTATCCAATGATCTGCATGGATCGATAATCATTTTTGGGCGCATTTTATTTACGATTTTTCCTATTGTAAACCCTATAAATAAGGTGTGTTGTAATGTTGTAAAATTTGATCGGTCAGTTAATCAATAATCGTAGAGGTTGTTGGTCATGTACATGTAAGACAAATTGGATACATGGTTGTTCTTGTGTAAGCAAGAGGGTATGATGTCGATTGTGTCTTAGGTGTGGACCAAGGTTAGACATGTAACATTTTATTCTGAATGAATAAGACAACAAGGAGCATAACGCTCAAGGAATGTTGGTTTTCCTGGTTTGGGTTTCCAGGGTAAAATATATGTGTATTGTATGCTTTCTTTGTCATTTACTTTCTTGATTATATATTTCTTCCTCTCTTCTGCTAGGTTTAGCATGGAAGTCTGTCTCATTTCCTAACATGTGGTATCATATATTGGTTTAACATCCTTGGATTTGAGCTAAAACCTAGGTTCAGTAAGAGTTAAGTTATAAATATTTAAATATTGTGCAAAATATTGTGTTAAAGAATGGCAAGCAGCTCGAGAATAGAGATCGAAAAATTCAATGGCCAGAATTTTGAGCTTTGGAATCTTAAAATTGAATATCTCCTTGTAGATCGAGAACAATGGACAACAATATTTCCAAGTACCATGTCTATAGGTATGTCGACGGAAGAATGGGTGTTACGAAGAAAATCTCTCTAGGGGTAAACCACAACATATGGAAATGACTGCAGAAATCAACTCTAATCTCAAGTATGCTATATAAAAAAATATGCTAACGGGACAAGATAAGAGGCCTACCTCATCTGGAAGTTCGATGAAGTCCACCATTGAGCACTTGACCCAAATCAATATACATGCAACTAGTCTTCAACAACCAAGCAACGCAAGCATATGGTGATAATATATAATGTTATCACATTCAATAGCATAATCCATCGACATTCATAACAAATACGCCCATGGAATAATCATTCAAATATTTGAGAGATATTAATTGGACGAGAAAAGAGTATTTCTATTAAGATGTAATCAACATAAGTGAATGAGTTACAAACTTCCGTGTCGACATGGTTCAGAATTGATAAACTAAGTTACTTCTAGTTAGGCCTCCACCACTTCAATCCTCCATCAAAGGCAAGCTCATATAAGAGATACCAAGGAGTTCTCAATCAATAATGGAAGATTTTGGGGGTTGAACATTGTGTTCAGACTTAAAAGACAAAGGGATGCAGACTCAATATGAAGTGAATAATTTCTCTAGAGTAACTTTTCTCTCAAAGTTGAATTCTTTCTCCTCTTTTCCATAGCTCGGATTTGGCCTATTTATATCCTTCAAGTGGAACTGAAGGGCCGAGTCATAACGTTTCCAGTATATGGAAGGTCAAGGATAATAGATATTGTGACGTGACATGGAAACCCGACACCATTTTTTAATTTTGGGCACATTTCCCAATGTACGCGGGCTGTAGTGGTGCAACCTACGTATATGAATGTTGTAATATAGGCATGGCATGTATATGTGGAAAAATTAGGTTTTTATCTCTGGGATTTTCAAAAAGGGAATTCAAGTCTTCATAGGGAAATGGAAATAGGCCTTCTGTGAAAGATTGCATGGGGTGAGGCAAATCTTGCTATAAAAAATTCCCCCTAATGTGTGAGGTCAGAGGAGTATCTGTGATGACCAAAATACATTATAATACTCAGAAGTGGAGTAATGGGGACCCAGCCGGAAGAAATAGTTGCTCATTACAATCTGTACTGACTTTGTATATAGGGCTACCAATTTGAATTACATTGCAGATCCATGTGAAAATATACAAAACAACTGTCCATGGCCATGAATAGGCAAATACAAATGTGGTTACATGCCAAAGGATTTCATAGTCATGAACAAGGCCCAGTGAAACCTGTCTCAAAATCAATCTGAAGATATTTGTATACAATGGAGTACAATCTGATCTCCCATGATCATTGAAGTCACACAGGTACTGGTCGAATGAAAAGGTAGCAACAACTTAGGAAAGTTGCAACTATAAATTGATGTCTTTAAGTCTTCTACACAATCTGCCAAATGTGCAAGTCTACATCATGTGAATAAAGGTAATTGAGGTATACCATTAACAAACACATGGCAACCTATCGATGATGAAAGTAGGTATCAAGGCAAAGAGTACATTCTTACAATTGTGAATAAATGATTTAGGATCAAACACTTGAATAATCCATCGATCATGAGACATTGATGTATTCCCAACTATTAATGGCGAGAGAAACTTCCACTAATGACTGCAAGCCTCTAGGTACTCATAGGACTCTAGGTCTCGTCTCTAGAATAGTTAAGTTGAATTCGATGGAAGGAGACCTGTTGAAATGAGAGAATTAAGGAATCTCTCATCATTCAATATTTAGTACAAAGAAGGAGCTTAATGATTTGGAGGAAATCAGAAAAATAACATGTTCACAAACCAACGATCATGTGTGTCTTTCGTGTGTGCTAGGTGTGAGCGGTACATGAAAAAGACCCTCTGAATAACATCCAATGAGGAAATTTTTTGACAAAGGAGAGGAAACCACCAATAAGGCTAATGGCATCCAAGACACTGCATGAATACCCATGTGTGAATAGATGTCTTACCCTTGAACATAAGGGAAACCACCCAATAAACGACCAATGATGAAATGTCGATTGTTGGGTTCAAGGTTACCTACCAATGAAGAAAGTAGGACTAGGGTGCACAATAGGAATACAACTTCATGTGATTATGAGACAAACTGAGGGTATGGCCAACATCCAAAGTTGAGAGTTCTGAGGAATGACCGACACAGGTTGATAGACATCCTTTGAACAGGAGCATGAGACATATGGAAGACTCAGGCAACATAGACACAATGATGAAACCATGAGATGCAGGAGGCATTAATCAAATTATCCATAGGGATTGGAAGGGTAACCATTCGTGGGATTAAACTCTCTGTAATGATCTCAGCTTCCTAACGCCATGCTAAACCCAAAATTATGATGACAAGTGGACTAAAAATAAATTGTGCTCTGTTCAAACGCGACATGACTATTGCCAATATAAGATAATACTCTCTTCCCGATCATATTTTTTTATTTTTTCATAGTCAAATGAATGCTATGATACATAGGAGGGAACAAGTGTCGCAAGTAATCAAAATTAGTTCCAGCAATGGAACATACCTATTCTCAATGCAAGGAAGTGCATATGGGATATGGACACTCGGGGGAATGTTCCCTCTTAGGTATAGGGTGCCAAGTTGTGAAGGATATAAACAAGGCTTTGCTTGGTTGAGGATGAAAAACTACTGGGGAAAACTGTTTATAACACAAAGAGAGAACCGACAATAGGCTCAATACTGCAACCAAATAGACGTCCTTTAAAATCCGATTTACGAGTTTGAAAGAGACAAGTTCACTCGACAATCTTTTCTCTTTTTGAAAACAAGTCGGAAAAGAGCTTAAATCAAACTCGCCTGGGAGTCCTCTAGGTATAGGTCAACATGTTTATGAGTGAGAAATGAGGTTCAACATAAAGTCATGTATTATCTATAAGGGACTCTCGGTCCTACGGAAAAATCTTTGCATGGGCACCAAATGAAGTAGAGGATCTAAATAGGGTGCCCATGTTTGGTAAGTCTCTACCATTTGATAACGACACTTCTAGTAGCAGATAGAAAGTTTGGTGTCGCTAAAAAATGGGTGCGTACCTAAGGCATATGAGTGACAATTATAGGACGATGCAAGTGTGCATGATGGAAAGGATACCTATCCTATATGCTGGGTAGCAAAAATACCTGTCCAAAGTTACGAACGGTCAACATAACGGTGAAAACCGCAAGAGTCCCTGGACAAAACTACAAAAACCAACTCAATCCGCTGTTGTATTAGTCCATTAGGTGAAAATATTATCCAAAACTATGCAAAGTGGGTAAAAATTTGCTATAAATAGTAAAAAAACCAAATTTACTATGCCATTTTAGTTTTTTACCCAAATAGTAGATTTTGGAGCAAATTACCTTCGATCTTCAATTGGTGATTGTGGGAGCTACGAGTGACAGAATCAACAACCGTTTGGACCAGGTAATTCCTCTTCCCCTCCTTTTTCTTTTTAGTGGATTACATTTTGTATTTAGGTTTCAAATTTTAAGTTATTTAGGGTGCAAATTAGAAGTTTAGGTGTATGCGGGCTACTATTCATCAGGACGCGTATACGCGTGATTATACACGGCTATATAAAAGAAAACCAGTGTATACTCAGCCCTAAACACGACTGTAAACACTGAATCCCACGCATATGTTCGTAAACAATGTTTTTTAGTGAAGGCTAACTCAAAAATTGATCTTTCTCTTGCAGGATGGTGCTAGAGTGGAGGGAAAGGGAACATCAGGAGGTATATGCTGCTGTGGAAAGATATCTGTGGGCCCAAATGGCCTTGAAAAGACATGGTTTGTATAAGTTTTGGGCTCTCAAAGGGATGAGGGCCTAAGTGAGTTTTCTACAGTTTCTTGTGGATTAATGGGATCCAAACAGTGAGAGCTTCAACCTTTATGGGAAACCATTAATGATTGAAGTTGAGGATATCTATTTCTTGACGGGCTTGTCGCGTCGGGGTGAGGTGGTCAACCTCAAAGCCTGAGGATCTAGGAGCGGTATGAATATAAAATAATACATAGACACTCATTGCATTACAGGGACCAAGAAGGTTGGGAGTCAACTCCCCATCCAAGTGATAAATAATCTAAGCCTCAAGATTGTTGTCCTTGTTTTGACATGGAACACAGGATCGACCTCGTTGCACTAGGCATCGAGGTTGCTTATGTTCTACTCCATAGAGTGCTTGAGACCCACAGTGTACGATTGGTGCACCTCATTACTAGCTAACATGAAGAGCTAGTTGACATAATGCAAATAGGGTGGTAAGAGGAACTTTGGGTTTGCTTCCATTTTATGTAGATTTTTCTTCGAGCGGTTTCCAGGTTTGGGACCTTGAGTTGAGATCCTTCCACGAGGACCTCGCGATCCATCCATGGCACGATGGACCAAGGTGATGAGACGACAGGGGGGAGGTAGGGTGCCCACACCCTACAACAATTATTTATTTTGCTAGTGGAGATGACAGGTCATTGCTCTGGATGACTACCCCTATATAGGGATCAACTTCATAGGGGACCCTGACATGCCATTACCACCAAGGACCGCCTACGGGGACATAGGTATGTCAAAGTTTTTTAAATATTTCATTTTTTTGTATTTTTGTATAGGAAAACAAAAAAAAAATTGGATGAGGTTTAAGTACTAATTAGACACATATGTGATGCAGACTTAGCTCCACGACAATCGGGCGGGCTTCCATGACATTGTCTAAGGCACTGGGGAGATAAGGTGGTGTGAGGAGAAGCAGAGAGAGTCCTTCAAAACGTACAGGGCAACCTGTCTCGTTTGGCACAAAGGATTTTGATGGTTCAGGTGGAGGATCTGTCGGAGGCTATGCAACATCAGGTGGTAGGCGTGCCCAGAGCTTGGGTGTGACTCTTTCGGCGTCTTGAAAACGTCATAGTTTGTTATCATGACACATATTCGGCACCACAGGCGTAGATGTCGTGATTTTTGTATTATTGGTTGTATATGTGTATTGAGGGTGTTAGCCCCAATTTTGTACTATAAACATCATATTTTTTGAAATATATATAAAAACATGGTTCTTCGGCTTTACTTATGTTACAATGTGTACCTTGATAAGAATGTTTTCTTTGCTTTAGTTATGTGACAAATTCCAATCTAAAACGAAATAAGCATATGCATCAGATACATAATTAGAACTCCTAGGTATGTGATGATAAGTAATAAAATCAAACTGTCGTTCTAAAAGGCGTACCCGAAGGAATCATCGGAGTAACATAGGGTCACCCACATGCTAATTGTTGTTCAACTGACATACTACTAACTGGGAATCCAGGCGAACCTCCAAAGAGAGAATACCATGTGAAATGGCATCGCACAAAAGTTCTATAACGAGGCTATATTCGACCACATTATTCATGGATGGCCCTAGGCATACGCCACCTGAAGACACTAGTAGACCCTCAGGTGAGTAAACCAAGCAAGCAGAGGAAGCCAAATTCTGTGTATGACGACCTACTTCGTCTGTGAATCCTAAGTAGACTGAAGACTTCGTTGACATCTGCCAACCAAGGGAAAGCTTAATAAGAAAGATGAAGACAAGAAATAAAGGGAAAATATATATACACTAAATTACATTAGTATACAAAGAGTTACGCCTAATCTTTGGGCTCAAGCATAATATATTTGCAAGTAGAGCCCATTCTTGGGCTCGACCAACATGTTCCCTTCATAACCTTTTAGTTCATAGGCTCTATTTTCTAATACAGGTCGCACGATATAGGGATTGTGCCACATGGGTTTGAACTTGCTTTCCCCCAATGGTTCTTTGGCTTGATCATATAACAGGACCAAGTCACCCTCAACGTACGACTGCAGACAAAAAAACTTACCGTATTGGACCTTGACATGTCTTTTATTTTCTTTGATAGTCTTAGAGGCATCTTTATGTTGCTCGTCAAGGCTCTCTAAGTGCACGAGGCATTGCTCGAGATCGAAAGTGTCAGGTAGGAGAGAAAATTCCAATCTAAGAGAAGGGATTTCACATTCAATAGGTAAGATCGACTCCACACCGTGTACTAACTGGAAAGGAGAAAATTTGGTAGCAGTCTTGATCGAGGTTCGATATGCCCAAAGTGCGGGATATAGCATGATATGCCAGTCAGATTTGCTCTGGCTGACAGTTTTCTACAAAATGGTCTTGAGAGACTTGTTTACGGCCTTTATCTGTCCATTTTCCTGGGGGTAGTAAGGGGAAGAATGACCATGCTTAAACCCCAGTTTGGATGTTATCTCTTCCATAATTTCATTCTGAAAGTGACTGCCATGATCAATGACAATCTCACTTGGGATGACGAACCTGGAGATAATTTGATTGAATATGAAGAAGCCAACAATCTTCCCATTAGATTTAACTGTAGGCATGGCCTCAGCCCACTTAGTAAAGTAGTCTACGACCATGATAATTTTTTGATGCCCCCCAGCTGAAGTTGGGTTGCAATCCACAAAGTCCAACCCCCACTTGGTGAAGGGACTGACATTAATGAATGGATGGAGAGGGGATGGGTGTGAACTGACTCAGCCTCTTCATAAGTTAAACAATTATGCAAGATAGTTTCTATTCCTTGACAGTACCAAGTGTCACTGATGATAAGGTAATTCTTATCTTGGTATCATATACGTTGTCGATCATCTCGCGAGAGATGCTGAGGGAACTTCAAAGTTTGAAGATAGAGAATAATGTCTCCATACCAGGGGCCGGACGATGACACAAGAAAAATGTGTTCATCTGAAAAAGAATCAACATGAATAACATCCCCGTCCAATCGTGGGAAGTCAGATATTAACTCTGCAAAGACTAGTGATTTCTTGGAATTCGCATAAGCAATATCGAGATCGAATTCTTTTAAAATGACAATCCATTTATTGTAATTTCCCCCTATGATACTCCTAGTAAGGATGTATTGAAATGGATTGACATCAACAACCACAATATTTTTGCAAAGAAATATATAATGGCATAATAGTTGGACTGCGTGAACAACAACCAAAGCTAGATTTTCAACGTGAGAATATTTGAGCTCAGGACCGACTAAGTTTCGACTAAGATAGTAGATGACGTGATCATGGAGCTCATCATCCTCTTGAACCAAGACTATACCAAGCATCTCTTCGGAAGCGGCGACATAAAGAAAGCAATCTCTACTATAGTTAGGAGACTTCAGCAGAAGCGTCGATACCAAGGCTTTCTTCAAAGCATCGAAGGACTCTTGGGCTCGCTCATCCCAGATAAAAGGGGTGTCCTTCTTCAAGAGACGCATGAAAGACTTAGTAATATTGACATAGTTCACTATAAACTGATGTAACAAGTTAGATTTCCCCTGTAAACCTTGAAGTTGTCGAATAGTGCACGGGGGAGGCAATCAAAGTATTTCCTCAACCTTTAACGGATCTACCATGATCCTAGTCTCAGAGACTAAAAATCCTAGAAGATGTCCAGACCTAATGCAAAATATGCATTTATGAAGGTTCAATCGGATGCGATAATGACGACATATTTCAAAAACTAGTCGAAGGTGCTTAGGGTGATCCACTCTCTTACGAGAGTGAGCAACAAGCTCATCAAGATAAGCTTCAACTATACGCTTAAGATCATGGAATGTGAAGGTAATAGCAAGTTGGAAGGTTGCTCTAGAGTTTTTAAGGCCGAAAGGCATCTTCCGGTATGTGAAAGTACCCCAAGGACAAATAAATGTCATCTTATGTTGATCCTCAGGTTTAATTTGAATTTGGATATACCCTGAAAATCCATCCATGAAATAAAATACTTCACTTCCCGCACACTCGTTGAGGATCTGATCGATGAAAGGTGTCAGGAAGTTGTCTTTAGGATAGGCCTTGTTCAGGTCACAAAAATCCATGCATACATGGATGGTTCCTTGCTTGTTATTCACAGGAATGGGATTGGATACTCATTTAGTCAAGGGAACCGGGTATATGAAGCCAACATTAAGCAGTGTCTCTACCTCTGCCTTAATAGTAGGGGCCTTTCAAGAATTGACAGCTCTAAGACATTGTCGAACAAGCTTAGAATCTGGGTAAGTTTTGATCTCATGTTCAACAATTCGAGGGTCGATTCCTGGTGTCTCTTCATATGACCAAACGAATACATCTCAGAATTCCTTGAAGAGTTTGGTGTAGATAAGGATTTCTTCTGGAAAACAATCCGCACCGATATGTACATTTTCAATCTTGTGAGGGGTATGCGAGATATAGACCGTGACGGTAGGGGATATACTCACCATATTTCCTCTGGCATAAATTTTGTGTGTATCAAGTGGAACTATGATGTGACCGCCTATCTCGCTCAGAGTAGATCGAAAGTCATCTTGTTCAATTCTAGCATTCTCTGGGAGAAACTAAGAGTGATGATGCATATCATCCCAAGGTTTGTCAGAACCATTCATGGCCTCGATGATAGATTCATCCGAGCACAAAGTATCATTGAGGTAGTCATGTGAGAAAGATGACGAAGTGTCCCGCATGGGCTTAAGAACATGATCCTCCTCGTCCGTCAGCGAGGTAATAGGATCGTGATCGACAAAAGAGTCAAGAACAACATGATACACTCTCTCTATTGTCGATAGTGGCATGGAAATTCTAGCATGTGACTGACCTTCAAAAGACGAAGTCGAGGAAGGTAGGGTCCAGGGACTGTTAAAATAGGAAGTGCAGAAAGGAACATACCTCTTTGACGAAACGAGCCTACTTGACATGGCATAAATATGGTGAACCAGTGCCATGAAGTCGAAGGTACCCATAAGAGATGAATACATTCTGACATTGATATTCTCAGTTGTCGACTGAGAATTGTCAACCACAGGGATCAACGGTCCAACAGATGCACTGGGGATAACATATGCAAAGGACAACTAATCGATCATCACGATCTTCCCATCGTGACGAAAACAAAGAGTACGGAAGACAGACGATACGATGGCAGTCATAGCGTAAGTCCAATTGCGTCCTAGTAACAAGTTATAATCGATGGGTGCATCAACCACCTAGACATCCACCTCTATCGTCTTCCCACCTAATTGGACCGAAAAGGCAGGAAGAATATCGTGAGGATGGAAGGAACGACCGTCAAAAGCATTCAACATAGTAGGAGACTAAGATAGAGTCAGAGAGCCGAGGGATTTCCAATAGACGAGGCACATCACACATGTTGCAGCGCCTTCATCAACAAAAGTATGCTTGATGGTATACTTCGAGTAACCCACGTGGATTTGGAATGACACATGGTAAGGCAAGCTAGGCTTCACATATGTGACGTCAAACTTGATCACTTTCGAGCCACTGGGATCTAGAGCTCCTAAAGAAGATAGGAAGGGATTCCTCTGTGAAGGACACATCTGGAGTACCTCCAAAGTCGACATCGCACAAGGGGTTTGACCCAGGTCCTCAACGATAGATTAATTATGGGAGGCTCTAGAATTAGGACCGTGGGTAGAGAACTTGAGTACTCCTTTCAGAATATGAGGTGGTGGCTATGGTTTTTCGATCTGCAAGGGCATCTCCAGAGGAGGAGGAGACTCTATACCAGGTATAGTTTTTGGAGAACTGTAATCGCAATATCGAGTGGCTACATTAACCTCAAATTTGACCATATTGATGCATAAACAATCACTGTCTTGTGCCGGTGGGTTTTGACTCCCATCGGCCACATTTCCTGCATTTGATTAGCTCAAGGCCATATGCTGGTTATGTGGGAAAGGATTCGTCAGCACAGTGGGTGGTAGAGATAAGAGCCTTGCAACTTCCACAAGTTTGGAGCATAAATGAGTAAGGTGATCATCTGTATAAAGCTTACGGGGAAACTTCACCTTAATCCTTTCCCGAAATGCCCTTACCAACATTATTATTCATATTCTCATTATTACCAGATTCCTTGGGTTTATTTTTCTTCCCACCCTTATGATTATTATTACGTCCTTTCTTCTTATTCCCGCCTGGTTATTGGTTACCATTTGGGTCAGTCGATGATTGCAAAAAATGTAAATCTGTCAAATGAGTGGGGTTGGAAGACACAAACGAAGTTGGCCCTCCTGTAGACTAGTTTAGAGACAACTCTTTCAAATGGCTTGTCACCGAGTTTGCGGATTTCACATTGGCGGAGCCTACAATGCCATCGGCATGAGGCCCGGGCTTTTGTCTAGGGTCATAGTTTAACCTTGGTGTGTTAGGAAGAATTTCATATAACATCCCAGACTGATCATATATAAGACCTAACTGATGGGATTTGAAAATCACTTCTTCCTCAAATGTAACCCCAGATGTAGCAACATCCTTCGAAATAGGAGGCTGTAGAGACTTAAGGAACCACTCTAACATGAATTTTAGGGGTATATAGGTCTTGATAAACCTCTTTCGTCTACGCCATTCATGGATGTGATCCAATATATGAGTGGCTTTGTCCTGTCGTAAGGTCGACAAAAGTTATAGGCCAGCATCGTAATGAACCGAAAATTGGAAGTGGTTAAGGAAGACTAAAACCATCTGAATAAAGGTCCTGTATGCCCCCTTAGGTAGCTCGATATACCATTTTGTGGAAACCCCCGTGAGGGTGCATTGAAACAATCTTAACTGAATATAATCGTCGTTAAGGGAATTCGAAGAGCACCATAGGTGAAAGGTGGTAACGTGATCACTAGGATCCTCGCCATTCTTGCCTTCGAATTTTGGAATATTTGAAGGAAGCTTGGTGGGAACAGGAGGCCATGTAGGATCATGAAAAACATGGTTGTTCATCAATTTAAACAAGTCTGGAAGATTGAACGTGGCCAGAAAATGGAGAAGGGGTTGCGACATCTATCCCCAAGCTCCCTGGAAAGATTTTGATTGGGGAATTGAAGCCCATCCAGGGTTATGGTAAGCACTGTGTCCCTTTCCGGGATTGTAATACCCTCCTTCAGGATGATTCATAGGGGGTTGGTTGGGCATCATTCCATTAGGAATGGTCTTATGAGGGTTATAAAAACTGCCCCCATCCAGAGTGGACCCAGGTTGGGGGTTGCCCAAGGTGTGAAAATGACCTCCTCCGGGTGTGAATCCAGAGGATAAAGGTGGATTCTTCATGCCAAACATGTTGGTCAGAATTGACACATAGGAGGTGGGTGTAAAGGATGGACCATAAGCAATATCTTGTCTGCTAGGTTGGTTACTACATCCAGAAGTAACAATATTACACCCGAGGTTAAAAGAAGGAATGCATCCCATTGTAGGAGTCGTATGAGGGACCCGAGTGCCACCAAATGAGAAAGGAGTATAAGGAGGAGTTGTGCCCCCAAGTACAATGCTATCATTAGGGCTAGTAGCTGGGATTTTGAAAACTGCGAAGTAAAATTCAACATACCATAGGAACAGGGAATAGAGGCCATAAGGATGGACTGAAAATTATAGCCTGGTGAATGACCAAGCGACCCAAATGGGTTCATGGAAATAGGTTGAGTGTTCACTATAGGATGGGTAGCGGTGATGATAGGTGCCCCCGACACTACAACCATTGTGGTTGAAGGAGTCGAAGGGGTACCATTGACTATAGTAGGTATGGGAGTCGAAGGGTTGCTAGTATCTTGATGACTCGGTTCAGTACTCATCCTTGTAAAATCACAAGTCTGATAAGTGGAGGTGTGTGTACCATGTTTAATAACTCTATGCCTTTTATAAGGAAAAGAATCAAAACTCAATGGTAACTGTAACAAGCAGAGAGACCCGCGGGGAAGTTGGTCTGGCAACATGATGACTCAAGATTCAAGATATTAAAAACAAATCCTAAGGCCAACTAGTAATCGAAGAGCACACCAAAAATAATCAAATGACCAATATTCACACAAACAAGATAAAGTGGATGAAAGGGACATCCCTTTCTACAGTAGTGCCTCTCCCAAGAGGGGCCCGAGACTCCGCTGCTAAAGATTGGAGGAAACAAAATCAGTTATAAGGGCTCTCGTGGGCTTAAAAACTAGTCGGTTAGATCCCCCCGGAGAGGTAATCCTCCATAAAGGTTGTGAGTTGTCCAACCCTTAGCTGACCCAGGGTACCTGCAGAATAACCCCTACAAGTAACCTATGTGGCACCTAAGTCAAGAAACTAATCAACCACGGTATAACTTATGTACAAGCGAACAGTTGTAAGTCAGGTCCACCATATGGGTAGGGTAGCAAAGCTTGAAACCTTGAAAGCACCATCTCTCATGGAGGTAAGGGTACTAGCAACATCCCCAGATATGAATAGATCCCCAGAAATATCTCTGACGCTAAGAAGGTATCAGGGGGATATCCCTTCAACCAGCCTCACACGACCTCATTCTTAACTCCGGTGTAAGCGGAGCCTCATGATCTTACCGATTATACAATGGATTTCTCCACTCCCTTAGTTAGACACATATGTTGATTTAATAGCCTTGGATAATTTTACTCACAAAATCATATTCCAAGGCTCTAAATCCTAAGCTAGTTTGTGCACCCTAGAAAATAAAATCGTTACTAATTAATTTTAAATTATAGCGTTAATTTTAGTGGTCGTGCTTACTCAAAAGGTGCGGTCATGAAACTAGTGATGTTATGACTCAACAAGTAAAATAAATGAATATGAATACAATGCAAAGTCCTAACTTCAATTTCCAATGAATGATATGCTTCTCAAAATTGCAATTTTCAATTCAATTATGCAATTCTAAATAAAATGCAATCTTTCTTTACATGCACTAAGATAAATGACAAATACTCAAAAGATCAAAACGCCAATCAATGCAAAATGCCTAATATTTTTGTATTTTCAATATAAGAAAAATAAAATGCAAGGATTGAACAATAGCTTGATATAAAAGACTCTACAGTGTATAGACAAAGACAACCCAAGTAGGATATCAAGGAGAAAAACACCCAACCCAAGGTGTGAGGAAAATCAAAATGAAAATATGATGAGAAAGGCACCGCCCAAAAATTCAACCAAAGACAGGTTTCCTGTCATTCCATAGACACTTAACAGTCACCAAAGAGAACCAAGAATACTCAACAATCATCAAAACCTACCCAACAACCACCAAACCCAACAATCAAGCAACAAATGTTGATGTATGTGACTGTTGAAGAGAAAAGCACGTATTTATGCAGCGTGCAGAATTACAACACACGTATGTACCCGTCTGTCAAGCAAAAACCTGTGTATATGTGTTAAAACACAACTAGGCTAAGGCGAAGGCTAAAAACTCAGACCTAGTGTGAACAGAGGCTGTCAAGGAATCATGCGAAAATAAACTCAATATGAAAGAGAGAAATCTAAGGAGAAAAACACTCCAAACCCCCAAAAATAAGATTTTATCCCCAGTATGGTCGCCAATTCTTTTACGAGGAAAATCTCTCTATGGCAAGGGGTAAACCACAACAGACATAAATGACTGTAGAAATCAAATCTAATATCAATTATTCTATATAAACATATATGCTAACGAGACAAGATAAGAGGCCTACCTCATCTGGACATTCGATGAAGTCCACCGTTGAGCACTTGACCCAAAGCAATATACCTGCAACTAGTCCTCAACAACCAAGCAACCCAATCATATGCTAATAATATATAATGTTAGCACATTCAATAGAATAATCCATCAACATTCATAAAAAATATGCCCATGGAATAATCATTCAAATATTTGCGAGATATTAATTGGATGAGAAAAGAGTATTTCTATTAAGATGTAATCAACAGAAGTGAATGAGTTACAAACTTCTGTGTCGGCACCATTCAGAACCAAGAAACTAAGTTCCTTATAGTTGGGCCTCCACCACTTCAATCCTCCACCAAAGGCAAGCTCATATAAGAGATACCAAGGAGTTCTCAATCAATAAGGGAAGATCTTGGGGGCTGAACAATGTGTTTAGACTTAAAGTACAAAGGGATGTAGACTCAATGTGAAGTGAATAATTTCTCTAGAGTAACTTTGCTCTCAAAGTTGAATTCTTTCTCCTATTTTCCATAGCTCAGATTTGGCCCATTTATAGCCTTCAAGTGGAACTGAAGGGCCAAGTCAGAACGTTTCCAATATATGGAAGGTCAAGGATCATAGATCTCTTGACGTTACATGGAAACCCGACACCATTTTTTAATTTTGGGCACAATTCCCGATGTACGTGGGTTGTAGTGGTGCAACTTGCATATATGCATGTTGTAATATAGGCAAAGCGCGTATATGTGGAAAACTTGTGTTTTTAGCTCTGGGATTTGAAAAAGGGACTTCAAGTTTTCATAAGGAAATGGAAACAATTCTTCTATGCAAGATTGCATGGGGTGAGGCAAATCTTGCTATAACAATGGGAGAAACTCGAGAGAATAGGAAGGAGTACGATTCGACTCTATCTTGTAGATTTAGTATTGTTGAATGTCTTAGGTGAATATTTGGCCAATAAATTGTGGGACAAGTTGGGAAGCTTGTACCGGTTGAAATCCCTAGTAAATAAGTTGTTTCTCAGAAAGAAACTGTATCTTCTGAGAATGAGTGATGGCAGTTTGGTGATTGAGAATTTAAATGTGTTTAATACCATTATAAGCCAATTATGTTCTATGGATATTAAAATCATTGAGGAGGAGATATGTATTAGCCTATTGTTTTATTTGCAAGACTCTTGGTATAGGTTAGTCGTGGCGATAGGGAGTAATACAACCACATTAGTGCTAGAATACGTGGTTGCATCTCTACTATCAGAAGAAAAGAGAAAAAAGAACATGGAAGGATCGACCAAAGATGATTTAGTGGTGAGAGGTCAATCAGTTGACAGAGATAAAGGACAATTCTTCGGTAGAAATTTTAATTCAAAGCTGGGTAGATCTAAATCCCCGGTTCAGTCGAAAAGAATATGCTCGAAGTGCAGTAAAGCTGGGAATTAAAAAAAGGGTTGTAAGTCGAAGGTGATGGAATTCAGTACATGATCCGACGAGAAGCAGTCAAATGCGAGAAAGATGACTCCATATAAGGGAGGTGATGTGTATCTGGAATCGACCAGTACACAGTCGGATCAATATGTTTGGTTGATCAACTCAGAAGAATCCTATCATATGACACCACATAAAGAATGGCTCTGTGAATATGAATGATATAAAGCATGAGAAGTGTTCTTGGGGGACGGATCGCCAATCAAAATTATTGGACAGGGAAGAGTTTGACTGATACTTCAAGATGGGAGGAGTAGAACCCTTCCAAGAATTCCAGGTTTGGAAAGAAACTTGATATTTGTTAGTAAGATGAGTCATGCTAATGTTCACACTCTATTTCATAAGGATTCATGCAAGATGGTCAGAGGTGTGATGGTATTAATGAAAGGAGTTCGGATTGGAACTCGGGTTGAGTTGATTCAAATTGACTTGTGTTAGCACTCGGTAAATTTCCAAGAGGTTGAGAAAGAAGAAATTTACTAAGGTAACCTTAACCAACCACTTTTAGAGCTGGGATCTAGCCCTTCCAGCTCCAGAGAGGGATCTCTCTGTATAATTTAGCTTTGTTTTAGATTAAGATATTAGGCTAGCTATAGAAAATGTTGGTTTTGTTGTAAGGGTTTTCTGAAGTTGGTTGAGACAAACTACACGTCCATTGGGCTATGGGATCTGTATTTAAAGAATCCGAGAAACAACCAGAAAAGCTGAAGAAGTCTTTCACAAGGCGAGGTAATACATTCACTGGATCTTTTCTTATTTTAAATGATGAAGGGAAGAACAGATGAGGAAAATAACTTCAACTAACAAGCACTTAAGAATCTCTTAATCGAAGATATTTAGAAGATA
>SNQJ01S0005139.1:175587-196151 GCA_010110895.2 Picea sitchensis | reverse complement strand
ACACTTAGGCATAGGATTCATAGGGCAACATCTTTATCGATCTGGCTTTATTTTGGCAAGGTAGGCAAAGCAATTAATCTACATCCTAACCTACTGTCACAATGCAATTAACCCAGATTAAACAGTTGGGTTAAGCTTTTATTCTTTCTAGGGGATATCTGATCATGATTTGATGATCTGATCGGATGTATTCACTAATCCTATCCTAGGGGCTATCTGATCAGGATTTGATGGTCTGATCGGATGTATTCACTAATCCTATCCTAGGGGCTATCTAACCAAGATTAGACAGTGTGATCAGATGCATTCACTAACCTATCAACATTGAAAATTTAAAAGAACTTGGTCATGCTTGAAAGGTATGACCAAGTTGTTATTATTGCATGGGGCCTTTGTTTCAACTCTTTTAGCCCTCTTTTTCTTTCTTTTTCTTTCTTTTTTCTCTTTTTTCTTTCTTTTTTATTTTTTCTTTCTTTTTTCTTTTTTCTTTCTTTTCACAAATTATTTGAAGAATGCAATATCATTTGTCCACCAAATCATCAGATACAGATAATATCCAAGTCATCAATTGATTCCCATAATTTATGGGGTGATAACAACTTGAAAATTCATCATAAGGTCGACCTGACCATGCTATGGAACGAGAGGATGCGACACATCAGAGAGAAAGGACTTCGATCTATGCATAACAAAGGTATGGTCGAATATTTTCCTGAATGTAAGTTAGAACTCAGCTTTTGTGAATAATGTATATATGGTAAACAAAGTCAGGCGAGGTTCCCATCTGGAGAGACAAGGGAAAATGAGATTCTAGAGCTAGCTCATAGTGATGTGTTTGGCCCTGTTACAGTGCCTCACTCGGTGGATCCATGTATTATGTCTCCTTCATAGATTATTTTTCTAGGAAGCCATGGATATATTTCTTGAGGATGAAATCAGAGGTTTTAGAGAAATTCAAAGAGTTTAAATCTCTTGTAGAAAACCAAATAGATAAGAAGATTAAGGTGGTAAGAACTGACAATAGTGGTGAATTATGTGGAACATAAATTGATCAATTCTGCAAGTAGTGTGGCATAACATGCCAAACTAGCACACCATATACCCCACAACAAAATGGATTTTTCGAGAGAATGAACAAAACGTTTATGGACAAGGAAAGGAGCATGCTCAGTGATGTTGAGCTCGCACAAGAATTCTGGGCGGAGGCAGTTGACGCTACAAAATATCTATTGAATATGTCTCCTTCTTCGATGCTAGTCGATACGAATCCACATGAAGTATGGTCGGGTAAGAATCCTTCGGTTTCACATATCAAAGTATTTGGATGTGATGCATTTGTGCATGTTCCCAAAGAAAAGAGGAGCACTCTGGACAAGAAGGAAGTCAAATGTATTTTCATTGGATATAAAGAAGGAATGAAAGGATATAAGTCTTCAAATCCTACATCAAAGAAAATGGTGTATAGTCGAGACGTGGTCTTTAGAGAAGTCAGAAGTAAGTCTGAGCCTAAATAAAGTGTTCAGACTGAGAATAATCTTGAGAGTAAGAAAACCAGTCGAAAGGTATAGTCTGACCTAATTTTGTTCCACATTCATTTTAATTTCCACCGACACTGAGCACAAGTCGATCGGAGTGGCAGTTGAATCAACAGAGGGAAAACTCAGGAAAGATGCCATGGTTGAAGAGATGGAATCCTTGCACAAGAATAATACATGGGACTTATTCAAGTTTCCTAGTGGAAGAAATCATGCCGGGATAAAATGGGTATTCAATAAGAAGATGAATGCATCGGGTCAAGTCAAGAAATTCAAAGCTCTAATGGTAGCGAAAGGATATTCCCAAGTCGAAGGAGTCAATTTCAGTGAGATTTTTTCCCCTCCTGCAAAATTAACTTCCATTAGAGTGATAATGTCTCTGGTTGCAAAATTTGAACTAGAAATAGAACAAATGGATGTGAATACAATGTTCCTACATGGGGACCTGGAAGAAGAAATCTACATGAAACATCCTGAAGGATTTGTAGTAAAGGGAAAGAAAGATCTAGTGTGAAAACTGAAAATATCCCTTTATGGTCTAAAGAAATCACCAAAGATGTGGTACCAAAAGTTCAACACACACATCATTAGTTTGGGGTTTGTGAGAAGCAAATTTAATCACTCCATATACTCCAAAGAAGAAGGCGAGAGTTTCATATATGTAGCTTTGTATGTTGACGATATGTTGCTAATTGGAAACAACATGGATGCAATAAAGGAGGTGAAGAAGCATCTATCCTCCAAGTTCGACATCAGGGATCTTGGTGAAACTAACTTCATTCTGGGAATGAAGATTAAGAGATATTGAGAAGCTATAAAGCTTTGGTTGAAAAAAATGAATTATATTGAAACCA
The DNA here is from genome assembly GCA_010110895.2 of Picea sitchensis. Classification (NCBI taxonomy): domain Eukaryota; kingdom Viridiplantae; phylum Streptophyta; class Pinopsida; order Pinales; family Pinaceae; genus Picea; species Picea sitchensis. The sequence continues at coordinate 193,762 of SNQJ01S0005139.1, read as the reverse complement.
TTTTTAAACGTTTCAACATGCAGTATTGCAAACTAGTGAAGGTGTCAATTCCCATGGGAGCAAGGATAATTGTTGAAGAGTGTAAAAAGACATAGGAAGAGATGGAGGACATGGCACATGTTCCCTATACAAGTGTTGTTGGTAGTCTAATGTATGCAATGGTCTTCACTCGACCAGAAATTGACCATAGAATGGGAGTGTTGAGCATGTACATGTCAACACCTAGGAAGGAGCACTGGAAAACTGTCAAGAGAGTATTTAGGTATTTGTGTGGCACACACTACTATTCTATATGCTACCAAGGAAAACTTGGAGGTGACAGTGAATTAAATGTACATGGTTTTGTCAATGCCGAATGGGCTGGAGATTTGGATCATTGGATGTCGACTAGTGGATATGTCTTCAAGATGTTTGGTGGAGTAATCAACTGGATGAGTAAGCGATAGGTGGTCATAGCCTTGTCAATAAAAAAAGATGAATACATGGAATCCACTCATGGAAGAAAATAATCAATATGGTTGCAAAGATTGTGTTCAGGAATCGGGTTTGAATAGAGAGCTATGAAGATAATTTGCGATAGTCAAAGTGTAATATTTCTGGAAAAGAACCATGCTTATCATTATAAGACTATTCACATTGATGTACAATACCATTTCATAAGAGATATGGTGGAAATCAACAAGGTGCTACTGGAAAGAGTAGACAAATTGGAAAATATAGAAGACTTGTTGAACAAGTTTGTGAGTGTTGTGAAGTTCTCTAGGTGCAGAGAGGCAATGGGAATTGCTACCCTAGGTATGTGAACGAAAGTTAAGAGGTCTTCCGGTTTCATCAAAGAGGACAACAAGTGGGAGAATGTTGGGTTGTTATATTCTTTGTAGTGAAAGTCTAGTCTAGGTGGATCGACTGACAGTTGAAGGTCGAGGTGAGGTGATTGGGTAAATTTGATGTCGAAGGTCAAGGTGATTCGATCGGGTAAAGTTGAAGTTGAAGGTTGAGGTGATTCAACCGACAAGAGGTCAACAGGAAGGCATGTGGAAACTGACTGAAAACCAAATGGAGGCCGACTAGTAGTTGATGGTAATATGACTTGGTAGTCGATTGTAACAAAACCTCTAGATTTGAGGGATTTGTATCCAATGATCTATGTGGATTTATAACCATTTTTGGGTGCCTTTTCTTTAGGGTTTTTCCTGTTGTAATGTTGTAAAAGATGATCGATCAATAAATCAATAATTGTAAAGGTTGTTCGTTATGTAGATGTAAGTCGAATTGGCTATTGGCTACATGGTTTTTCTTGTGTAAGCAAGAGGGTATGATGTCGATTGTAATTTAGGTGTGGACCAAGGTTAGACATGTAACCTTTTATTCTGAATGAATAAGACAACAAGGAGAAGAACACTTAAGGAATGTTGGTTTTCCCGGTGTGGGTTTCTAGGGTAAAATCTTTGTGTATTGTGTGTTTTCTTTGTCATTTACTTTCTTGATTATATATTTCATCCTCTCTTCTACTAGGTTTAGCGTGGAAGTGTGTCTCATTTCCTAACATTGGGTGGGATCCATATTGAGTTACTTTGTGGGTTGAGTGTACCTTGAAGTGATTATCAGAAATTGGATCCATAAGTTGTGGGAACCGTTTGGTTGGTAATGCATTCACATGTGGAAACTAACCAATTATTCTTTCATGTCCTAATTCAATAACCCCGCCCATGTAGAAAAAATCCTTATGCATTGATATGGATTTATGAGGGGACGAAACAAAACATAGAAATATGACAGAAACATAGAGATATAGTAATGCTCAATTTCTATTAATGAATAAAATATGTAGGAACTGTAAATATGCAGAGTGAAATGAAATCGCTAGAATGGTGGTAGCTTATCTCTGAGAAGAGATGTGACAGCTACGTGCATTCCAAGAACATTATTACAATGAGGCTGGAAATTCATTTTAACATAAAGAATCAATGAGAAAACCCTAAACATCCAAAACCCTAACCCCAGAAGATGAAATGCCAAAAGTTTTTTGGGCCTCAATGTGGTTAGTTGATATGTCAACTTTCCAGGGGCGTTACTTTTTCATATGATCTCCATTTGAGGTGATCGATAGCTCATCGGAAAGGTCTAGATGATGAGTACACATTCTGAATGGCCTAGTACATACTATTGGCTATTTATTGGGTGCTTCTGGGCCAAAATAACGTCGTTTAGGGCCTCAAAACAACCTTAGAAGTTCAGGACCTGAAAAAGACCATAGAGAAACTGCCAAGATGGAAACTCTATTTTGAGCCAGTGGAATAGGTGGGTGGCCATCGATGTCCACTTAGATTAGTCCTGCCCCCTTAGGAATCAATTGTATCCATTGCATTGAGTTCCCCCATCAAATGGGGAAACTTTTGTTGAACATGACACTTGGTGAGCCACTTTCCTTGGTGCAATAACTGCCCTGATTCAACAACCCGATAGAGTTGGATATTTTGTTGGTGGGTGACCTTAACCCATGTGTCCATGATCTGATCAATGGTTTCCTAGTTCATATAGTCAAGGTTGATCTCTATAGGTGTCAGTTTCTCTACCACTTTTGATGTGTCTAGTAATGGTGGAAAATAGGGTCGAAGGAGGTCCACATTGAATATTAGGTGCAAGCCAAGGAAGGGGGGAATACTCATTGTCGCCCATAATCTTGGCGATGATTTAAGGTCCATAGTGAGGTGAATCGCAACTTCTTATGGGGTCCTATAAGGTGTTATTTTTGAAAATTCAACCAAACCTTGTCTCCCACCTGAAACTTGTGTGGAACTCGGTGGTGATCATGGCACTTATAATTAGCATTGGATTTTTGTAAAATATCATGGAACAGTTGGTGGATGTGTTGGATCCATTCAATGAATTTGTCCACTTTGTTGGCCTTAGATTGAGCATGGGAATATTCTTCCCGTGTGGACGCAAGGGACAATGCTACATCAATGGGGCCCAATAGTTGAAATCCTAGGCCTGCCTATAAAAGGTTGTGGTCAATCAAGCTATGGGGGGCTCTGTTGAACATAATGAAGGCTCTCATCCCATGTGTGTGGATGATTGGAGTTGTACATGTGCAATATATGAACAATAATCCTATTGACGACCTTTGTTTTTCCATCAGTTTGGGGGTGGAAGGTTGTGGATTTGGTGATCTTGGTATCCAACAACGACCAGAGGCTCGACCAAAATGTGCTCAAGAACCTACTATATCGATATGATGTGATGGTATGTGGTAGTCCAAAATGTACCCTTACTCGTTCGAAGAAGAGTTTTGAAGTGGCCTCGACTATGGTACTCTTCTTGCAAGCTGTTAGAATGGTCATCTTAGAGAATCGATCAAAAACCATGAATACACAATCATTTCCATGCTTGCTTGAGGGGAGACCTAACATGTAGTCCATTGATATGGATTCCCAGGGCATGTTGGGATTAGGTAGAGGGGTGTACATTCCTTTTTTTTTAATGGTTGGCTTGGAGATGGAGCAGGAGATTCATGATATTATATAATTATCGACATCTCGTCGAAGCTTCAACCAATTAAGATAATTCGGTAGTACTTCCATTGTCTTCTCCATGCCAAAGTGTCGTTCCACCCGAATGTAGTGGGATTCCCAAATCATAATCGTATGCTCACTTGAAAAAATAGAGAGATGAACCAAATGGCATAATAGTCCATCCTGAAGATGAAATTCCGAAATGGTCATGCCTGTTCCCAACATTTGGTAGGTCGTAGTAAAGTGATGCAGACCCCCACCTCAGCAGGGTCCACTTGACCTCCCGACCTATGGATCTTCAATTTCCTTTGAGATGAAATGAATCTTTGATTCCCAGCTGGAATCTTCAACACGTATAACCAGAGGTATTTTTCTACACTCCGTCTGCGCAAACATGCACTAGATGCGAGCCTCCACTCCACGTGACCACTATCGTGACCACATGCTTAACCCCAAAAGGGTGTGTCGCGTTTCACAATTTTGGGACTTCTGTTACAAGGCACCCTGAATCTTCCAAGTCCTGAAATTCTGAAATGGGCTAACGATCTCTATCTCCTCCCTTAACTCTTCACTGATGTGACCCTCGACTGCGACCTAGGGCCCAACTTTTGGCGTGTCGGGATTTTGCGTATCGGGGATTTGCGATGTAGCTTTCTCCCTTCACCCGATATTTAAAATCACAATATTTCTCCACCAGATATCAACAGCCCCAAACCTTCGACGATCTGATGGTCCAGATTACGTTGGGATTTCACGTATCTTGACTTCCGGGTAGTTGTTTCCTCTACACTTCCGACTCCCGAAATGCAAAAATTTCAAAGCACCAAATCAACGGCTCTCACTCCTCTGGATCTAACGCCTGCTATCCCTCCTAAGCTTGCAAGTGTTGAAATATTCTCACCTTTATCCTCCCTACAACTCCACTCGGTCTAGTGGTCCACGGGTATAGACGTTTATCCCTCCAAGAGTTTCCACCGTTCATTCAAGTTCTTGATGTTCCTGGCCAAATAACTCGACGTCTTTCCTCTTGAGGTTTATTTCTATGAGGTGACTCCAAACCTTGTCCTTCCTTTGAACTCTTCAAAGTCTCTATCCCTCCCAAGCTTGGTTCTTGCTACAAACTCAAAGATTCTAGGGAATTCTTGTGCACACTCCTTGCGACCTTCGTGATAATCGTTGATTATTTGATGTCTTCCACCTCTACACACTCCTTGTGACATAAATCCTTCGACCACTCGCTTTGGTTGGAAAAGTCTAAGAGTTCAACCGGCTTGTGCACACCTTGCATGACTCTGTGTTATACTTGCACTTTTTCTGGTATAAGAACAATGGTATCCCTCCTGAGCTTTTCCGAGATAAACTCAGAATCTCGTCAACGCACGCCTTGTGGACTTTCATTGCACTCCTTACAGGAATTCTCAGGAAGAGAAACAATTGAAACTTACACTCTCCCTCTCACGGACTTCATACATTCAACATGAAATCACAGATACACACACAACATTGAAACAAATGCAAACAGAGTATATAAGAAAACTGTAAACATACCATTCAATAGATGCAAACAGTGACCATAACAACACCATGAAACTGGATAAAATCATTCTTATATTAATTTAAGTGCTTATGTACATGGATTCAATAGTGATAACTATCTGCTCATACAACTTCTACACTCTTTGTTCTTCTCTTCTCTCCTATGATCTTTTGCTCTACAACTTCTAACTATTATGAGAATAATGATACAATACAATACATATGAGGAAGATTTATCAAGTTTTACCTCCTACAACCTCAAGCTATCTAATTGAATTAAAGCCTACATCTACTTTACATTCATTACATTAAATGCCTACAACCGAAAGATGAGAGAAAATGATCAAGATCTCCATTACAATCCCCAAAACATTTAAGGGAAATTACATCCTTCTAGCTATTACATTAATGTTTCATCTTTTAAAATTCAAAACGTCTTCAAAATGCGCGCTGGTGCATATCCAGTTGTCCTCCACTTGCACTTGCTTGTGATACTCCTGCATCATAATCCTCTGGCTGGAAAATTCATGGACTCCTGTCCATGAGCTCCTGCAACGTCTGTCCATGGTTTTGGATATCTGTTTCACTTTCCCAATTGGAATCCTCAATCGGGTGTCCTTTCCATTTCACTAAATATTCAAGATGTGTCTTCCTCCGGGTCTTCTTGCTAACTCTCTGATCAATGATATTTTCCATCTGCGGATTTTCAATTACATGCATCTATTTGACCCATTGAAATTCCTTTTGATTCTCTTCTCCTCCTGCTTCATCTGCTCTGTAAGGATACAGATCTGCTACGTTGAATATGGGTGATATTGCCACACCATCTGGCAATTCTATCTCATAAGCATTTGCCTCAAATTTTCATAAACTCTTACACGAAACCTTCAGTTTATTATATGTTCCCCTTGGGAACCTTTCTTTTCTAAGGTGTGCTAAAACCAAATCTCCCACTTCAAATTGAAGCTCTCTCCTGTGTTGATCTGCTCTGCGCTTGTATTCCTAGTTGGAACTCTGCAACCACTCTTTAATCTTACTATGGAGCTCCTGCTTCTCTACTGCTAAATCTTCTCCTCCAACACTTCTGAACTCTCTTTTCTCTAAGTATCTCAACTCAGATACCCCACTTGGATGCAGTCCATACATTATCTGGAATGGGCTATGTCTTGTGCTCCAGTTAGGTGATTCATTATATGCAAATTCCACTTGCGGTAGAATCTGGTCCCACTGACTATGATGTTCAGCTACTAAACTCCTCAATAAGTCCCCCAAACTTCAATTTACTACCTCAGTCTGTCCATCCATCTCAGGGTGATATGTTGAGATAAAAGATAAATATGTTCCCATCTTATTCCATAGTGTCCTCCAGAAATGACCAACAAATTTGGTATCCCTGTATGGAACAATACTCTTGGGTAAACCATGAAGTCAAACAACTTCTTTGAAAAACATATTTGCAATGTGCGTTGCATCACTGGTTTTATGACATGCAATTAAATGTGCAATTTTTGAGAATCTGTCGACTACCACGAATATGTAATCACAATCTCTTCGTTTCCTCGGTAGTCCTAACTTAAAATCCATGCTTACTGTGTCCCATGGTCTCTCTGGTACTGGCAATGGTTGATACAATCTTGTATTCTGTCTTTTCCCCTTTACGTGCTGGCAAATTATACATCTGTTGACAAATTTCTTGACATATGTCCTCATCCCTAGCCAATAATATAATCTGTTCAGTTGCGCAAACTTTTTTTCATGGCCGAAATGTCCAACCAATCCCCCACTATGTTTTTCCTTTACAAGGTTTTCTCTCATAGATCTCTTCGGGATACACAACTGATTCCCTCTAAATAATAGTCCATCCTGAATTAAATATTCAATCCGTTGGATTCTATCTCTCAGAACTAGATTCTCACATGCTTCATAAGCATCCTTGAAATCTGAATCATCTCTATACACATCCTTAAGGCTATCAAAACCTAAGGTCTTCACACAAAACTCCTGTAGAATCAAACATTTCCTGCTCAATGCATCAACAACCTTGTTAGCAGTTCCAGAAATGTGTTTTATAACAAAAGTAAAGTTCTGCATAAATTCAACCAATTTTGCATGTTTCTAGTTCAGTTTCTCCTATTTGGTTATAAACTGTAAGGCATGGTTGTCGCTATACAAAATGAACTCCTTCGGAACCAAGTAGTGCCTCCATTTCTTCAGTGCTTGTATGACTTCTTAAAACTCTTTATCATACGTGGAATATTTCATCTTGGTCTCGTTCAACTTCTCACTGAAGTATGAAATTGGTCTATTGTCTTGACTTAAGACTGCTCCAACCTCGAATCCACTTACGTCACATTTGACTTGAAATTTTTTACTAAAATCTGGCAGAACCAGAACTGGTTGTTCGGTTATCTTCTCCTTTAACAACCTGAAAATTATTTCTGCTTCCTCTATCCAATGAAAATAATTATTTCTTTTCTTGACTATGTCCATCATTGGTGCACTAATCCCACTAATTTTTTTGATGAACTTCCTGTAAAAAATGGCTAGTCCATGGAAGCTTCTGACTTCAAAGATATTCCTTAGCGATGGACATTCTTTGATTGCTTTTACCTTCTCAAGATCCATATTCAACTTATTCGAAGAAATTACAAAAACCAAATAAATGAGTTCTCTCTTCATAAAAGACAAATTCTTCAGATTTATCAACAACTTCTCTTGCTGCAACCTCCTCATCACTAAAGTTAAATGTCTTAAATTCTCTCCCTCGGTCTTACTGAAGAACAATATATCATCAAGATACACAATTACAAATTTTCCAATGAAATATTTCAAGACTTTGTTCATTAATCTCATAAAAGTACTTGGCGCATTCGTCAAGCCAAATGACATGACAAGCCATTCATGCAGCCCTTCATTCATCTTGAATGTTGTCTTCCATTCATCACCTTCCCTCATCCTAATCTGATGATATCCGCTCTTCAAATCAATTTTTGAAAAAAACTTTGCCCCACTCAAGTCATCCATCTTGAGTAAAGGAAATCTATACCTGATGGTGATTTTGTTTATATCCCTCGAGTCTGTACACATCCTCCATCCACCATTCTTCTTCGAACTTAACACTATTGGTACAACGCATGGACTCAAGCTTTCCCTAATCAACCCTTTTTCCATCAAATCTTGGACTTGCTTCTTGACCTCTTCATTCTCCTGCGACGTAAGTCTGTACACTTCTTTGTTTGGTAAAATCGCTCCTGGTATAAGTTCAATGTGATGGATTATACTTCTAATGGGCGACAATGAAAAAGGCAAATCATCCACCACTATATCAGCAAAATTCTCTAGCAATTCCTGAATTTTCTCCGGTAGATCATCTATCGAGGTACTGGTCAAGATGACTCTAGGTTTTCTTACCACAACAAACTGCATGTCTTGATCGTTCTTGACTTCATCCAAAAGTTCCTTCCCACTCATGAGAAGTATAGTATTGCTTGCTTTTGCTTTCACCTTCTTGTCTCTATCCGTCATGAGCTTGGTTATTGCTACAAACTCAAGGATTCTAGGGAATTCTTCCGCGCACTCCTTGCGACCTTCACAATAATCATTGATTATCTGATGTCTTCCACCTCTGTGCACTCCTTGCGACAGAAATCCTTCAACCACTCACTTGGGTTGGAAAATTCTATGAATTCAACCAGCCTGCGCACACCTTGCATGGATATGTGCTATACTTTCACTTCTGCTGGTATAAGAACAATGGTATCCCTCCTGAGACTTTCCGAGATAAACTCAGAATCTCGTCAACGTGCTCCTTGCAGACTTTCAATGCACTTCTTGCAGGAATTATCAGGAAGAGAAACAATTGAAACTTACACTCTCCCTCTCACGGACTTCATACATTCAACATGAAATCGCAGATACACACACAACATTGAAACAAATGCAAACATAGTATATAAGAAAATTGTAAACATACCATTCAATAGATGCAAACAATGACCATAACAACACCATGAAATTGGATAAAAGCATTCTTATATTAATTTAAGTGCTTATGTACATGGATTCAATAAACACAGCTATCTTCTCATACAACTTCTACAATCTCTGTTCTTCTCTGCTCTCCTATGCTCACTTTCTCTATAGATTCTAACTACTATGAGAATAATGATACAATACAATACATACAAGGGAGATTTCTCAAGTTTTCCCTCCTACAACCTCAAGCTATCTAATTGAATTAAAGCCTACATCTACTTTACATTTAATACATTAAATGCCTATAACAGACAAATGAGAGAAAACGCTCAAGATCTGCGTTACAATCCCCAAAACATTTAAGGGCAATTACATCCTTCAGCTATTACATTAATGTTTCATGTTTTAAAATTCAAAACGTCTTCAAAATGCATGCTGGTGCATATTCAGTTTTCCTCCACTTGCGCTTGCTTGCGATGCTCCTGCATCACAAAGTCAGGATCATTGTCATAGAGTTGGGACCACCCAGAGGTCTCATGCAACATAATTGGCAATGGAATCGGGCTTATACAATGGAATACATGGGTCCACAAGCCTGATGCCAATCGTATCATAATGTAATGCTAACATGGGACCACCCTAGAATGTAATGCTACCATTGGCATCGGGCTTGTACAATGGAATACATGTGTTTTTCATAGGTGGGGTAATTACGAATGACATCTGAGAGTGTCTCACTATGATAGGCCACTAGATGAACATGTTGATTGAAAATGGCACCACCAACATAGTCTAAGCATCTTTCTCAACCTCAAAAGGTTGTTGCAGATTGAGCAAGGTGAGCACCGAGACTGAGCATAAACGATGTTTCAAATCATAAAATGATTTATGTTGTGACTTGGCCCACACAAATTGGGATTTTTAACCACCCTTGGTCATCTAGATGAGGATCCACACAATATGATATAACCCCAACATGAATATGTGATAGAAGTTGGTAAGGCCCAAGAAGATTTGAAGCTTAGCTAATGTTTTTGGGGTTGGCCAGTCATGAATGACTTGGATCTTGCTTGGATCTACATGCACACCATGTTCATCTATAATGTATATGAGGTATTGGACCTTGTTCATGCCGAAGGAGTATTTATCTAAGTTAACATATAGCTTGTATTGTTGCAGGGTGTGTAGGACTTGTTGAATGTGATGCAAGTGTTCTTTCCAACTCTTGTTGAAGATGAGGATGTCATCTAGATATACAACCACAAAGGAATTGGTGAAAGGCCGCAAGATTTCATCCATCAACCTCATGAAAGTTGTTGGGAAATTCATCAAGACAATGGGCATGACCAACCACTTGAAAATACCTTCTTTAGACTTGAAAGTAGTCTTCCATACATCCGTCGATTCTATTGGGACCTGGTGGTAGCTGAACTTTAGATCAATATTACTAAATTACTCGGATCCCTTGAGTTGGTTGAGAAGGTCATCAATTCGGGGAATTAGGTGCCAGTTCCTAACTGTAATTTTGTTCGGAGCTTTGTAATCAATACAAAGTCGCGAGGTCCCGTATTTCTTCGGCATGAGCACAGTTGGGCTTTTGCAGGGTGAGGAGCTTGGTCGAATGTGCCCTTTTTGGAGAATCTATTGAATTTGGCAGTTGATTTCCTCATTTTATATGATAGAGTGTCGATATACCGACCAATTAGGTAAAAACACACTAGTGGTCATATTGATTGAATGCTTGACTTGACAATGCAGAGGCACCCCGATAGGTAAGGTGAAGATGTATCAGTATTATTCTAGGACTTTGTCCACTTGCTTTCACTGCATAGAGAAGCCCTGTGAAAATTCCATAGATGTGGCCACGAACTTCAGTTCACCTTGAGAGAGAATCATGAAGAGGAAAAATTTCCCATTCTAGGAGATGACCTTCATGCATTGCTTAGCTGAGACCAAATAAATTGTGGTAGGTGGAGCTACCTATGGTATCCTGTAAAATTGTCTGCCCAAAGCAACAATGACACTATGAAGTCTATATTAATATACAACATGACATTTCCACATATATGGATGGCCTAAAATAAAATCACAAACTTCAAGTGGGTCAACATCACACAATACCTCATCCTTGAAGGGGTTGATGCCATAGGGCAGGCACCATTGTTGGTTGACATTTAGATGGAATCCTTGACTGAGCCACTAAATGTTATATGGTTTTGGATGTGGTGTTATCAAAAACTCTAATTGCTTGATGAACTATGTTTATATTAGGTTATTTTTTCTTCCTCTATCAACAATGAAATGTAGCGGAGCACCCTTCACCCACATTTGTCAGTGAAAAAGGTGCTCACCTTCCTTCGACTCTTATAGTTCATTTGGTTGGACCTTGGTGGTAGAAACTGTGGCACTGGGTTCTACATTAATGATATGCATCCCATTTATGGATATGAATCAAAGTCAGAGCATGTATCTGACTCTGAGGCTTTCATCTCAACCACCAATGACTGCTTCAAGTGACATTCATCAATGTTGTGCTAGGGGATTTTGTGGAACTCGCACGACTTCCTAGTGTCTTTATTTGTCTTCCCATTACCCTTCTTTACTTGCAGCTTAGGCTGGTTGTCTTGATGTTGTCCATCCTTGCTTTTTCCTTTGTTATGTAGGCTAGGGATTCCTTTGCATTGATTTTGTTTTAATGCATTCGTAGACCCTAACATCGACTTATTCCTCTACTTAAAATTTTGCTCGATTTTGACAACATATCGATAAGCGACTCCCAGTGACGAGATGTACAGAAAATAATTTTTTGTTTAGATGTACCTATGTAAACCCCCTAAGGTATTTTAGAGCCAGATTCTACTTGAATTCTTTGATACCCAACTTGGTGCGCAAAGTATGGAAGGTATATGTGAACTCTGACATTGTTTGGTCCCTCTCTTGACACAGTGTGGTCCATCTCATGTACTGGTCATCATAGTTTCCAATAGTGTAATATTGTTTCTTAATGACATCCATAAAACATTCCCAAGTGGGTTCAACCTAAGACATTCAAGAATCCTCTTTGGAATTTTTCTCAAAGTAAGTCTCCCACCAATTTTTTACATGGGGGGTAGCCTTAAGGAGCACACAAGTGATATTTTCCCTATCGGAGAAATTGCGGACAAAGAAATAACCTTGTAGCGGATTTAACCATTTTTTCAAAGCATCTGCATCTATTTGATCTTCAAATACGAGAATATCAAAATTAATATGTACCTTGAAAGAGGTGACACCTCTAAAGTGGTCACTTGACGAATATGCGCATGATGTTGTCAACAATCGTCAAAGGATTTGGAAAATGTTTTCCATCATATCGTCCTCTTTCACGTGAAGTATTCCTTGAGAAACAACTAAATAGGATCTCCTGCTCCCTTGTCTCTCTTTTCTTCTTCCATGGGAGGCCATCGGGGTCGGCGGGGACGGTCTTTCATAGGATCAAGTAGTTTGAGTTCCAACTCCTTATACCTTGACCTCATTGGGAACTTGCACAGAGAAACATATGAAGAGTAGACTGCTTTGATACCATTGATCTAGATTTATGAGGGGTCGAAATAAAACACAAAAATATGACATAAACTTAGAGATACAATAATACTCAATTTCTATTAATGAATGAAATATGAAGGAATTGTAAAAATGCAGAGTGAAATGAACTCACTATAATAGTGGTAGACTATCTCTTAGAAGATATGTGACAACTATGCACATTCACATGAATATCATTACAATTATCCGAAAAGACATTTTAACATAAATAATTAATGAGAAAACCCTAAATATCCAAAACTCTAACTCTAGAAGATGAAACGCCAAAATATTTGTGGGCCTCGATGTGGTTAGTTGATATGTCAACCTCCTAGGGGCATTACGTTTTCATATGATCTCTGTTTGGGGCGCTCGGTAACCCTTCAAAAAGTTCTATCTGAGGATACACATTTTGAAAGGCCCAGTACATGCCTTTTACTATTTATTGGATGCTTCCGGGCCAAAAACAAATGTCATTTAGGGCCTCAAAATGGCCTTGGAAGTTCAGGACCTAAAAAAACCCGTAGAAAAAATGTCAAGATAGAAATTGTATTTTGAGCCAATGGAATAGGTGAGTGGCCACTGATATCCACCCGGATCATGCATGGCCCTCGAGTTTGAAAGAATACCTTAGGAGTCATGAAACAACTGTCAACAAACATTTAGATTGAATGAGATGTTCAACTAGCCTGCCCATTATGGGTAGACCTCCTTGACCTATGCATGCAATTTTGGCCAACCATTAAGAGGATTGTCACCCATCTAGGGGGATTCAAATTTAAAGAGCCCAATCTTTTTAACAACCCTGGGCATCAATGTTGTATTTGTGTGTGCATAAACCAGTTAAAAGACCTCAAGGAATTCATCTACATTTGGCTAGTAGCCATTTCCATTGCTAACCAGTCTGCTAAATTAACTTACCTAATACCTATTTTTTTTTCCNAGGTGAAGGTGCAAAGATTAAAGTCGTATGGAAGGCAAAATCAACCATCTAACCGAGAATTGGCATGCAAATACCATAACCACTAAACCACTCCCTTTCTAAGGCATCATATGTTACTGCCCCTAATAAGAAATTAGTTATGGTGACCTCCAAGGAAAACTTTGGGAACTAACATATGGGAGAGTTTAGTTGATGTGTTCACCTTCCTTCACCTTTTTTGCGTTCATAGAAAAATGGTTAAGCATGTGATATTGTTAGCTACTCTAAACAACCAAAGCAAACCACCTTGGGGAACTTCATGTGGAGTTTTTTGGTGCATAATTCCATTGGCACTCAACAACACCTTGAGGATAATGAGGTGGAGATATATGGTTCTACAGGTTTCTAATGAAAGTGAACTCCTAAAATATTTGAGGTCTCAGTAATCCCACAAAAAACACACTCTCCACAAGTTATTAACCTTGTTGGGTGGGACATATATTCTATGTTTCCAAGAAGTCAAAATTGTGGGGTTTGTTATTTGTACCACATTAGGGGAAATTTGAGGACTAAAATGGGCCTCCTAAGGAAAATACTAAAATAATAGTTAAAATTATAAAATTAGATATATGGATTTTAAAGGGAAAGAAACAAAAATACCTTTTTTTCTTGTATTTTCAACTTATATCCTTATAGATTTACTCAAATTTCAACAGTAGGCACTCATTAGATGCAAAATCAAAATTATGCATCCAACGAATACCCACTCTACATACTTTTGATAGACCCACAATGAGATGTACTAGAAATACACGAAAAATGTGTTTCTTGGTTTCCAATATATCTCAATGTGGGTCTGTTATTGCACAATCTGTAGCTTGGGAAAATCCCAACCCCATCAATAGAAGTGTGACAACTATGGGAGTACCTACTCATTGTCACCATAGATAGACACTCCCCTTGCTTTAGTGATGATGAAATCACCACAAGTGGGAATCCCAATGACCCTAGGGGGATTGAGATGAAAAGTGTAAGAATGATAGATGGACACCCCTATGAGTCAATATTTGAGGAGGTGTAAGGATTGAAAGTGAGTATTGTATATGGAGAATGGTTTCCAAGTATAGAGTACCTGCAAAACAGTGTTAACCCTTCCTAGAACAAGACAAACTATATGAATACAAGCCTTAAACCAAGGGGGATCAAGCAAGAAAACTTGTTGTTCCAAATTGCAGCAATATGGAAATATATAGCAGAAATAAATGATAACAATATCTGCAAATTTAACCATCCAAAATCTAGTACAAGATTTCATAAATAAAGCTAGCAATAACTAGTCAAACTTCCAATGATTAGAGCAAGACTTTGGTGGATTTAAGGGTTGTTTTTTAAGTGTTATCAACAAGTTATTATAAAATCAAAGTGGATGTAGCAAAAATTTTCTACAACAACAATATATAGCCACAAAAATCAACAAGTAAACTACCCAACAATTAGCTAACAACCAATAGATCAATAACTAAGGTTTAGTACAAGTGAATTCCAGTGGTAGAATAGTGAACAAATATTGAAAGAGGATGAATTTACTGCAACCCTAATGGTTGTAGAATTAATTTGTAACAACAAAGAGAATTACTAGGCTAATCAAGACGCCCCTAGGTCACAAGAAATCTTATAGCATATAGAATCAATTCCAACTTGAACAATTGCAATACCTCAAAAATTCACGCATACCAATGCAATGGTTTTATATTTCCAATGCAAGTGGATTAGTGCCTTTATCGATTGGGTTAAAAGAGTATCTTGTGTAAGAGCTAGTTGTGTTACTTCTCTATGGGTGTAATCCTTTTTATGCCTTAAAGAAAACTAAACTAGGAAGGTAAATCTAGGAGGGTGTAATCCTTTTTACTCCTCCTAGCAACCTTTCCAAAATAGCTCATTCAATGAAAACAATGGTAGATATTGCTGGAGGGTGTATGCCTTTATACTCCTCCAAGAGTTTAAAAAATTAACCTTGTAACCAAGAAAGAAACAACACAAAGCATAAATTCCTTACCTAGTCCAAGAGATAGCAAGATAAACCCTTCATTACCAAGAATATTCCATCAAAAGAACAAAGCATTAGCTTCATTCACCAAAATACATGTACTAGCATCCAATAACACAAGAGAGAGAGAGACATGCAATTTTCCCAAGTAGGGAGAAAATTTCAGCCAACACTTATGTAATTCTCAAGTGAGTTATGATCCAAATGACAAAAGGGGTGACCTTTATTTATATGAGGTCACGTAAAACCCATTTGTCCACTTTTTGAAAAGTCAACATCAAATTAGAGAGGTCGACCTCCCTATTTGTCCTTTTACAACATAAAAAAAAAAAAGAAAAAAATAAAATCCCCTTTTAGGGGTGACACCATGCCCTAAAGGGTGACACAAGGCCTCTAGGAGAGATGTTGAGCCTTTGATGAAGAACATTTGACCTCCAAAGGCCATAAATCATGCCACCAAGTTCTCTAGCATGTGTCAAGTTTCTCTCTCTCCATCAAACCATGACCATGACCATCAACCATGAGAAACCCCATAAAAACCCTAAGCCCATGTGATGTATAGGGCATAAGGTGTGACATTTAGGCCTTCCAAGGCTAACGTTTGGGAGCAAGGAGCTGAAGAATAATTGTCTCATGGTATCCAAGTGCCTCTAAAGGAAACATCCTCTTCCCATCTGTCCAAGGAGAGGGGTCGTATCATCCAACCTATGGGATTCATGCTCCAATGAAGGTCCAAGTGACCTTGTGCCTTCACGATCAAGATTTCACCTGTCAAGGACCTGGAAAGACAAACAAGTACGCCCTCCAAGGGTCCACAAGTCACAATTATCATGCCGAGTAATCCATATCTAATAAAAGAACCACCTAAACATGTGCATCGAATTCCCCCTTTTCAAAATAAACAAATGCTCAAAGACCTTATACAACTTGCCAAATTTAGATATCGGAGGGGTGTCATAATTCCCTATTGGGTGAACCAATTCCTCAAGTAGGGGATGTTTCCAAGGAGAATCCTTTCTATGTAATGTAGTGAATGTGAGGTGGATGGGGTTAGATTTATAGGTATGGGGTTTCATGACATACAAGGGCTCGTATTATCTCATTTATGGACGCCTTTGTTGAGGGCTAGCCACATATTTTTCCTTTTTTTTTTTTAAAGCATATTTTTCCAAGCCCTTTATTAGCCATTTATATTTCATGTGCCACCAAATTGAAGACAATAAGGGGAACTAAAAAGGAAATTCATATCCCACATACGATCTACCTTGGTTCACATGCCTTTCCAAGTTGAACAATAAGGGGCACTAAAAAGGAAATGCATAGCCCACAAACGATCTACCTTAAAAATTGTTATTGATTAATTAGTTAATTATTTTATGGGTCCCTCACTTTTTTGAGAAGCGTTTCATTGCTCTTAGGATACCAGGGCGATATTTTAATAGATAATGATTTTTCTAGGTCACCTTCGAGCCTAGTGTCCCCTTCTTCCCATGAAATGATGTACATGCCCTTCTTTGGTCAATAATCCCAAAAACCTAAAAGATGGGGAAACGAAGGAGAAGAAGCGATGGAAGGTGGCAAGTATGAGCAGGAATGGTATGATGCCTTGTCACAGAGACCCACCAATAGCAACCCTTTCCCTGAGGGTGGCCACTTACTAGGATACCATGATACTCACCAAGGTGAAATAGGGAAAAAATATATTTCCAAGAAAATGTTTTCAAAATCAAGAAAGGATCCTTAGAAACATGTTCAAATGCTCCAAATATTAAAATGACACATACCACGATACCAAAATTGTTACCTCATGAAGCAAGGCATGTTGTCATCTATGGGCCAAGCTGGGTGTGGTGGATGGTGTTGCCATCGATCAGATGGTGATGTGTGGTATGATAGGGGCCCCTACTTGCTCATTTTCCTCTCGGTACTCCATGTTTGTAACCTGAGGGCCTCGAGACATCATATCCTTAGTTTTCCCTAGGAAAGGGGGATAACAAGGTTTCTAAAAAATATGCAAAGTGGAATTAGGGGAATTTTGAGGTCTAAAATGTGCCTCTCTAGGAAAATAACAAAATAATAGAATAAGAGATATTAAATTTCAAGGGAAAGAACAAGTACTCGCTCTGCGTACTTTTGATACACCCACAATGAGATACACTGGAAATACATGAAAAAATGTGTTTAATGTATTTCTAGTGTATCTCCAGTGGGCCTATCAAAAATATTCATAGTGGGTACTTGTTGTATGTGGAATTTAATTCCATGTTTAATGAGTTCCTACACTTGAAATTTGAGTAATCCTATAAGGAGACAAGTAAAAAAGACGAGAAAAAAAAATAGTCTTCTTTCTTTCCCTCCAAAACTATTTACCCTTCACCTCAAAATTCTCTTAATGGTACTCATTGGATGCATAATTTAAAGTAATAAGTACATGATAAGTTGAAAATACAAGAAAAAATAGTTTTCTTTTGTTCCCTCCAAAACTATTTACCCTTATGGTTGACATCATCATCTTGAATCCTATTGGTTCTTTTAAATTTGATATTCCACATCCAACTAGTGTCTATGCTTGAAATTTGAGTAAACCTATAAGAACATAACTTGAAAATACGCGAA
>SNQJ01S0005139.1:98850-159241 GCA_010110895.2 Picea sitchensis | reverse complement strand
TCAACAATATGACAGAAACAAAAAGAAGAGAAGAAGATCTTCCATCCAAAAACTGGATCGGGCAATTGAATGCATGTTGGAAAGAAAAAGTAAAGAACCCGTGTCTGATTGTTCAGTCATGTGAACAAGCCATATCGAAGAAAGATAAATTATTCACAAAGTTGTCAAATATAGACTTAGCCGAGAAAACCAACGACTTCCAATACCCCCTCTTAATCGCAAACTCCTTGCCCTTAACCAGGCAAGAGTTCGATAAATAGGTTGGTATGTTGAAGACCTTGTCTCTAGAAAAGTTTTACATCATCCTTCAATTTCATCCAGCTCACGTCCATGACTGGCTAGTCAGATATGCAGTACAGAATGAGGAAATTCATTAGGCTCTCTCTAATATTTGTATCAACTTCAAGGAATTAGAAAACGATCTTCTCAACATCAAAATCCGGAATGAGATCAGCGTCGCCCCAATGAGAGGCTACATTGAAGAATGGCTCGAAAGGAAATTGAAACAAGCCACCAACGAAAGACAACAGGCGGTTGACAGCATTATAGCAGTCGTGGAGAACATCCTTGAAACCGCAGTCCTCGCTGAAATCAATGAAACGATAGCTGTAAGAAAATATCAAAAGCCCTCATATGTACCCTCATTGTAAGTTTACTCATCGCATTTTCTTTCTTTCTCAACCCATTTATTCCACTTTCTTAAGTAAAGATGTATAGTCAAACACTTATACCTTTCCATTTATTTTCTTTTGCAGCTATTGCACTCTATCTTCTTTTCAGAATCATGTTTCTTTTACATATTTCTTTAATGGTCCATGGGAGCCCCAATCCCAGTCTACATGACAAATGCATTCAAATTCTGGTTTATATGTAACAGACTTTAATTTTTTTGTATATTTCAAAATTTGCAGTGGTATGTAACAAACTTTTATTTTTTGATAGATTTCAAATAAAAATGCATTTAAATTTTTATATGTTACAGACTCTATTCTTATCTTTCAGCACTCTGTATAACAAATGCATTTATTTTTTAATATGTTAGACTTTTATTCTTATCCTTCAGCAGTCTGTATGGAAAATGCATTTACTCTTTTATATGTTACAGCCATTTCTTTTTTTATATATTTCAAAATAAATGGCGTTCAACAATGCAAGCGTCATTTACTTATACCCCATGTTCACAAATGCATTTAAATTTTTATATTTCTTATCTCCTATTAATTTTATGTCATCATATATTTTTATCTTTCACCAGTCCATATGGAAAATGCATTTAAATTTCCAAATTTAATCTTGCACTCTCAAAAAATTCTTTACTTTCTTATAGACTTTAAAAAAAAATAGGTTTGCTATATACTTTCAAAAATTAGATGTTGCTCTGCCTGCGAACCGTCATTTACTTTTGCCCCATCTTCCGTGATATACATGTTGCACACAACATTTCCCTGATATACATGTTGCACACAACATTTCCCTTATATACATTTTGCACCAAACACTTTGTTTCATTTACAATTCGACCCCATTTTCCACAATTTTCTTTCTAAGCTCGTTGGCAGGGACTGCGCTACCACACAACCTTGTTTTAATTCATATGGAAGAAAAAATATTTTAATTTCAAATTTCCAAAAATAACCAATGTCAAGGAGTGAATAACCCTCTTGATATATGAAGTGATATTAAATATATTTAAGATGTCGAATCTCATGTTATTTTATGTTTTTCCAGTGATTATGTCTAAGCTTTAAACCTTTGAAAAAATATGCAAAGATTTTGAAAAATTAAAAGGTGCATAAGTTTCAAGAAATTCCATTCAAGAAGTATGTTTTAACCCAACCTATTAATCTTTCAATCAAATTAAGGAAAAGACAAAGCTCAAGAAGAATCTATTTTTAAGTATTGTAGTTCCTAAAAGGGTAAAGGTAAACAAACATTTTTCAATGGAAAAAAACCAGACTTTGAAAAAAAAAGATGCTTCGGTAACCATCAACTCATTACCAATCTCTTTTATATGGAATTTTAAGGCGTGGATTAATTTGCATGTAAGTAACCCTTTCTTAAATTATATCAACTTAACAATTGGTACAAAATTGTGAAAATGACATGATTTTTAAATGAAAATTCAAGGCTTGTAAAAATAATACATTGTGCAAATCCTAAAAATGTCATCTCGCTGCCATTCTTTGACATATACTCTTCTTAGGTGTGGATCAACCATCTTAAAATTTGGCTTTTAGTTAAATTACTTATATCTGCCAATGTACTCAACTAATTCATTAATGCACCGAAGACCAGAACTTGGTGAGTCTGTCGAAACATCATGTTAATCCAATTTTCATAAATAGAGGCATGTAATCAACTTAAATAAGTTCAAACGAGTACATAAAAAATGTTGAATAACAAGGGGGGGGGGGAAATCAAATGGCGCAATCATTGCTTATGAGGGAAAATGCGTCGAAACAAGTAATGCAACCAACCCATTTCCCAAAATAAATAAACATTAAGCTAGATGCATGGGTGGGATTTCACTAATGATTTTTATTTCGACAATAATATATCACCACATCCTCATCTCATGAAAGATAAGAAAAGATAATTGATAATAAGAAACATACAAAACCAACCATCAAAGAAAGGAAACCATCAAATCATTTTTTCGGGTTAAGCAAGACAAACTCAAATGCAATGGAAAGTAGTGATTTCCAAAATCCAAATGGGGAGCCCTTTATTTTTGTAAAAATCAAGGGGAGTTGTTGAGGCCTCAACACTCCCCAAGTGGCTAATAGTGTACCCATTGACATGTAGATTTATCCCTCCCACATAAGGGGATAACTACCTGATCACAAGCCCCAATTAGACTTGTTTTCATTTGGAATGGTAACTTCCAACCGATATGTGGGCTTTGTTTGCCACTAAAGATAGTTGCTCTTGATAGGAGAGATAATAATTTAAGATATTTAATTTATGTATGTGTTTTAATCTAATTTGTAGAAATGAAAACTAATTAATCTATTTATCCTATCTCAACTGAGAGCAATACTTAAATTTAAAGATGCAAATTTAAATGCTTAATTTCAGAGAAAAGAAAAAGTTCATTTTTCTCACAAATGGTTAAGCACAAATAATCGATGTAACTGTAACACCTCACCATGAAATGATACTAAATAATGTTTTATAATTTATACACATGCATTAAGTGTAAATAAATGTTTATGGTTTCTTAGGTGGAATAACCTAGAACATATTGATAACTCTTTTACATTTTTCCATTGCTAAATATATCAATTTGATTCTGAATATACAAATGTAAATAAGAAGATGAGATAAATAAGAACTTAGATTTATGATTAAAATGTTTAAATAGAAACATAACAAAATATACCAAGTAAAATAACTCCTCCTTAGTCAGTTGAAGATGACCATTTGCAATGTAGTCCTGCTAGTAGTAGAAATATGCTTCCAAGCATTATTTTTCCACTTGCCCAGAGTGAAACAACGAAATCCTCCCAACCAACTAGGAGCCTAGCCGACTTCCTAGCTCCAATAAACCTTTTGATTTCTTGGCCCTCTGTGCCCATGACTCTAAGAAAAACAAAGCACATATGCTCTAAGATACTATCACAAGAAATATATCTTCCAAGAATTATCCAAACTCTCAACATTCTCCAACCTCTCAACCTCCTTCATCACCACTTCTTCTCCCTATTTATCAAGTTTGCATACACCCTTCCCCAAGTCTCCTCAACCACCCTCATTATTAGCCATCAACCTCCCTTATCTAGATTTTTGGGAAAAGTTTAAAATAAAACTAAAATATAAATTACTTGCATTAAACGACAATAAATAAAATGCAAAGTCTTTCTTCTCATTCTAGATAATAAATGCAATTGGACCATTTTCCCCAAAATGTACATAACAACCCACCATGCTTATTTAATTCATCATACTAACCATCAATCAAAGTCAAAGAAGGTATTTACTACTTCTAGATGTTTTTGTATGCAATATAATTTACATAGTCAATAAACATTCAATTAAATAGTTAATAATCTAGTTTAATAATTAATACAATAATTAATTGTACTAGTGTACATGTGTAGGGTATGTCTGCGTATATAGAGGACACATATCTCATGCATGTATTAATGATAAACAACCATTTCATCTAGTGCATAGTTCCTATACGATCACACCAACACATGCAGGACAACAGATCAAGTAATGCATAATTTAATCATCTTGACAAACAAAAATTCATCAATAACTCATTATCACACTTAAAATATCAAAATGGAATCAAAAGAGGATTTTAAACATGGTAGGAACCAAGTGAGTAAACAATAGTGGCACATATAATCCCCAATCAATATTCTCAACTAACATCAAAGCATCCTTCCTTCCTAACCTACTTTCATCTTCCATCCTATCATTTACTTTGCTGGACTAAGTTGGACCATCAACTATATTGACCAAAATCCAGATAGAACCCATAAGAAAAAGTGCATAACATCTCGACCAATTTTACCCATCAAGAAACTAGTAGTCTCCATCACACGTCTAGGGTAGTGTGACTTTACACATCCCTCCCACGACTCTAGGTTTCAGAGGATAATGAAATATCCCTGATCCAACTAATATGGATATCTACTACTGAACTACAGTTTTTTCCACTGAATCTGATACTCTGGGGGTTTATGAATGTGTTTGAGTTACTGTGTGAACCTGCTTGGTGATTTTCGCATGCGTGTTCCAGTTTGTTATGTGTTTTAGAAGTATAATACAATGCATGTGAAATAAGGACAACACAACTCACTGATATATATATATATATAATGTGAAAAAAGCAGGAAATGCAATAATAACTGGAAGCAGATATAATAATCGTCAGTTAGATCTCATGGATTGTCACTCAAATACAAATCAACTGATAATAAATAATCGTGATCAGAAGAATGGGCGTTGTTCTACGCATGCACGTGTAGATCGACAAAAAACAGTCTGGCAGCTCACGGTAACTGTTGTTGAATTCAGAAAACTCGCCCTGATGGTGATATCCGTCGGAATGAGTTGGAAATTGTCTCAAAACATGCACCATGGCCTCTAAATTGATCCTAATGACTATCAGACTGAATATCTGACCTTTGAAAATCCAGATGTCACCCCCTGGGGGTTTGCACACATCTTGGGCTCAATGAGTGTTCCCTAGTGATTCCACAGGAAAAATATGACGATGTATAGATCAAAATGATCGTCTTGGTATCCTCTGTAATGGGTCAGAAGGGATTCCTCAGATTTGCCCCGGAATGTCCCCTGGAACCCCAAATGTGCTTCCTCAAGAGTTGTGCCCTAAATAAATGTTTTATGCTTTTCGAGAGATTCCACTGTCAGAAAATGATGATAGGTGGCTCAATAGGTGTGACCGGGAAATATCTCTAATGGTTCATAAGGAATCGACCAAATCTAAACTATCTCAAGCGGCCACACAAATCCTCTCTCTAACACTTTCACTCTCACTAGCTGAGCTACGCAATCACTGAACTGGACACTGTAATTCATGGTGAAATACCTGCATGGCATCTTAGATAGGCTAAGGTGAGTCTCTCAACACCAAAACTGATCAATGGTGGTGGTTTCCTCTAGAAATCCACAAAACAACAAGGGGGTTGATTTCCTCCTCCTCTGCAAATATCTCAACATCAAATCATAACATAATGCCCAATTAGGTTGGTTTACCCTTCCTTTATAGATTCCCAAAACCCTAGTTCGTTGTTGACCTTTTCCCTCCAAGTTGCTTTTACTTTATTTTGTTATTCCTTGATTAAATCACTTAATTAATTAATTAATTGATCATTTTACCTCTAAAAAGTGATGTATCCATCCTTATGGCTTCTCCGGCCACTGAAAGTCACTTCTCACCATCTTATCCTATAATTATCTTCCTCTCAATTAGGATGAACTATTACACTAAGAGGTTTCTCCAAGTAATATTCCCATTATGACCTTCTTAGTGAATTTAATTAAGATATGACCCATAATAACTCAAAATTACGGAAATCGTTGGAATGCAACAAAACCAAAGCCAAGTTGTGTGGAATGGATCATGATGATGAACGATGCAAGTCGGGCCCAATAAAACCCCTCAATATCTCCTGAACTCACTGTCGCCCCTATCTGGCTACTCAGGTAGGCATAACACTATGAAATGTTGTAATGTTGTAATGTCCCAAAATGGGGACATTACAGTCCTCCCTGCCAGAATATTGCGTGTCCTCAAGAAATAGCTGAATCCAACTACATATGATTTCGGGGTCCCATATCCACATGTGTGACACAAGGTAGACTCCCCTCAAGGTGTGGTCTCTCCAAGTTCGCACCATGCATGACACCCACATGGTCCTAATGAGTAGAATTATCAATGGCCAAAGAATCTCAGTCAACTCCCTGAGCAACCACTCTACTCAAAAATCAACTCCATCAAAGGATGAACTACCAAGAACTCCAATCCCTAGATCCCATATCAGAATGTGAACTCCAATGCCTCATGAAATATAGTCCTGTAACATATCAATGCCATGAGTCTCCTGCCAATAGCACACGGTCTCAACCTAAAATGAGTATGTCCTCCAAGACTGTACCAACACAAACACGACCTCCACCAACTAGACATGATGCTTCCATAGTGAGGTACTACATTACCTCAACGAATCACCAAAAAGTGACGTTCTCCCCCCAATACAAGCTCACTAGAAAGTCAAAGTGACTTCCACCTGCAAAGATCCACTCATCTCCATCAGTCAATGAAATTCCTAGCCCTGTAATCCCAGGGTCCCATTCTAGCCTCTGATAGAGACCACCACATGGACGTTGCACTACTCTGATCATCATTGTTTTCTCAAAGTATACGTATTGGATCCCCCACTCCTGGATCATCATGCTGACATACCTGTGAAAACCGGTTCTACTATCAAGAAGTTGAACCTGTAAAGGTATACCTATGGAATCAACATCTTCCCAACCACCTCCATACTCGATCATGAGTATCAATAGGGAGAACCTGTCCAGCCACATAGAACAAGTCCTTGCAAGCCCTCTCAAAACCATCCAAGAGTGAAGTATGTTGCTCTCTGGCACAACAAGGGCCATCATTAAATGAAACAACCCACTAACCAAATTGACTCCCAGATCCCATGGCAACATTGGAAGTTCATCACTTCCAATCCCCACTAACTGCTTGTGTGTCATACTGATAACTGTCAGAAGCCCTCCATCCTCATCCCAATGAGAATTTGAATATGTGTCACCCTAGGAGATATCTTCTATCCCATGGCCTAAGATGCTCACCATTACACCCAAGGTCTCAAATGTATGTCTCTGATGATCCAGTACCCTTATCCTGATGTATGAAATAAAGACACTCATGTTAGGTGGTCTCAACCTACCAACTCTCCATGTCCCCTGCCATTGTATATCTCCCCTTATGTTGTTGTCAATGATGAAAGTATCGGGAAAATATAATAGAAACATTTGTAACCGACTATAGGACTAGAAAGTATCATATGCTTTGGTCAATCCCCAGGATTGGACCAAAATTTCATCCAATAGCACCCATGGTGAATACTCATCTAAACTCCAACTATCGAATACAACAATGGATAACTCCACAAACTGTTGGTCAATCACTCTCCCTCCATCATCACTCAGATAATTGTTGCTACTAAGAAGGTGATCTCCTAGAACTTTGTGTTGTTTCAAGGGAGAGGAATCTCCATGATCCACTAAGTGTGTCTCCTCCTTGCAATCCAATGCATCCCCATGAATCCCACTGTACATCTCTCTCATAATCATATGTCCAAGGTGTACTACTGGATCAACCTCTATGTGGATATCAACCAATCCTAGAACACAAATGAAAGTGTCCTCGTAACTGTCCCTGGCTCTGGAATCCTCATGTGTATGTGTACGACCGACTGTCTCAGAACTACCCATGAATGGTGGCCCCTGTAACACTCGAACATCCTCCAACAATGTAAGTGAGGAATAGATCTGACTCTCTGTCGAGATAGATATAGTGTATCTCTGACCAGTCTCCTCACAGAGCTCATCTAATCTAGACTCTGATTCTTGAAGGGTTTTCTGCATGCCTTCCAAGAATTCGCATGTTCTCACCAAATCATGAGTGAGTCGGTCCACCTCCAACTCCTTCTCCCTCCGAGACCTGCGATACATCTCTCCAACCTCCAATAGGTAATATATGTCCATCAACAACTGTTGGTAGTTGGCCCTCATCATATTTACTCTTTCTCTAAGAGTATGAATTCATCCATGAAAAATCCCCCATATGAACTTTCACGTGCCATAAATTCCCTCCAATAATAATCTGCCACCAATGCATGTGTATCATCCATGCATCTAGTGGTTTCCATGATCATGTCCTCACTGACTCTCAACTGTCTCATCCAATGTCATGACTCCTGATCACAGTCTCACTGAGGTTCTACCTCTTGTCCCTCACTTCTAGTGTCAACACTAGAATCCCCAATAACACACTCCTCAAAATATAAGGCGTTGAACTGCACATTGTCCACTGTGCTACTGAGTCCTCTTGTATGCCACTGCACACCATCACCAACTGCTACCCCCATCTGAATCGCATTGTATCCTGTATGGGAAGTTGTATCCTCCTGTGTGCTCACTCTGCTAATGTCATATGCACCCGGATCCCATACAGATGTGTCTAGACATGAGATATGGTTATCCCGACCCATGCAGAGTGTACCCTCATCACTGTGGAATGGTCTTAGAAGTGAGTATCCTATCAAACAGCCAGTCTCCACAACCTGATCTAACAATGGAATCTAAAAAATAGGTGACTCCCTCTTCCCATACTGGTAGGCATGTGTAAGGTCAAATGTCTCCAAGTCATGTCTCTCCTCCTAGTTCTGTAGATCCATATGTCCCTGGAGTGCAATCCTTGCGCAAGGCTCCTCCACCAGATAAAAAATGTTATTTCTATCCTCATGTGTCATGGCTATCATAGGTGTCTGAGAAAATGAAAAATGTGTCACTCTCATCATAAGAAGCTCATCATCCTCCATACATGATTTCCTAGAAGCCATGTCTATACCCCAGGGTTGGTCATCCAACCACCTAATATGATCACGTCCAAGTGCCAACACATATGCATCCTCACAAGTGTCATCACTATGTTGAAGTGTTGAAGTCTCAACACTGCTTGGTAGGGAAGATGAAGAACATGCACTATCATCCTGTCCCTCAGATGCACACGATTCACTAGCCTCATCTGAATTCTCTAAATAGGCATTTGTGGTTGCATTCTCATGCACCTCCTCATCCTCATTGTCATAGTGTACCTCAACAATGTGCACCTTCCCCTTCTTGTGCCCTGATATTTGGGGTTCATACCACTCAGGATGTTTGATGGTGCAATAATCCTTGAATGACATGTCTGCATGAAATTATGTGCCGAGCTCCTGATACTATCTCAAACAATTTGCAAACTCCTCATTAGCTCCCCTGATCCGTGTATAGTTTTGAAGGCTTTCCATATCATGTCGCAAATGTTGTCACCCCTGTGCAAGAATCCTACGAATATCCCTCATGTTGTCCTCCATATTGATCTGACCTTTCCTCCCTACTACTGCATCTAGAGGTTTAAGTGCAAGTTATCACCGCTAAATTTTAGTGGACATAATCTGACATAACTCCTCACTGATTTTCCCCATAGGCTGGTAGGGAAACTAGCTCGGATACCACTGAAATATCCATGATCCAACTAATCTAGATATCTACTACTGAACTACAATTTTTTCCACTGAATCTAATACTCTGGGGGTTTTTGAATGTGTTTGAGTTACTGTGTGAACATGCTTGGTGATTTTCGCATGTGTGTTCGAGTTTATTATGTGTTTTAGCAGTATAAGACAATGCATGCGAAATAAGGATATATATATATATATATATATATATATATATATTATGTCGAAAAAGAAGAAAATACAATAATAAGCCTCTAAACTGATCCTGATGACTGTCGGACTGAAGATCCGACACCTGAAGCTCCAGATGTCACCCCCTGGGGGTTTGTGCACCTCTTGGGCTCAATGAGTGTGCCCTAGTGATTCCACTGGCGTAATCTGACAATGTATATCTCAAAATGAGCGCCATGGTCTCCTCTGTAATGGGTCGGAAGGGATTCCTCATATATGCCCTGGAATGTCCCCTGGAACCCCAAATGTGCTTCCTCAAGAGTTTTTCCCTAAATGATTGTTTTCCTCTTTCCGAGAGATTCCACTTTCGTAAACTAATGACATGTGGCTCAATAGGTGCATCCTGGCTAGCTCTTTAATGGGTCATAAGGAATTAGCCAAATCTAAACTGTCTCAAGCGGCCACAAAAACCCTCTCTCTAACACTTGTGCCCTCACTGGCTGAGTTGTGTAATCACTAAACTGGACATTGTAATGCACAGTGAAATACCTGGATGGTATCTTTGATAGGCTAGAGTGTTTCTCTCAACACCGAAATCGATCAATGGTGGTGGTTTCCTCCATAAATCCACAAAACAATAAAGGGGTCGATTTCCTCCTCCTCTGCAAATATCTCAACATCAAATCATAAAATAATGCCCAATTAGGTTGCTTTACCCTTCCTTTATAGCTTCCTAAAACCCTAATTCGTTGTTGACCTTTTCCCTCCAAGTGACTTTTACTTTATTTTGTTATTCCTTGATTAAATCACTTAATTAATTAATTAATTAACCATTTTACCTCTAAAAAGTGATTTATCCATCCTTATGGATTCTTCGGCCACTGAAAGTCACTTCTCATCATCTTATCATGTAATTCTCTTCCTCCCAATTCCGATGAGCTATTACACTAAGCAGTTTCTCCAAGTAATATGCCCATTATGACCTTCTTAGTGAATTGAATTAAGGTATGACCCATAATAACTCAAAATTACAGAAATCGTCGGAATGCAACGGAACCAAAGCCAAGTTGTGCAGAATGGATCCTGATGATGAACGATGCAAGTCGGGCCAAATAAAACCCCTCAATATCTCTTGAACTCATTGTCACCCCTATCTGGATACTCGGGTAGGCATAACACTTTGAAATGGTGTAATGTTATAATGTCCCAAAATGGGGACATTACAGATAAATGGTGGGAAATACCTCCACCCCTCCTCATAGAACTAGGGTCAACACCCTACATCAAGCCATACTATACAACTACTATTCTTAGAGTCACGTCATCAAACAACCACTCTTTGCAAGTTGTGTGTCATGTCAAAACCACATTTACGACAGATCATAACAATATTTCGAATCATAAATTAAATAATAATTACAACTTATAAGATACACTATCTTCTTGGTGTCTAAGACATCCAAGTTACCTCGGTAATACAACCATTTGGAAATCACATAGCTCATCAACCTGTAGGTTAGTTCACCAATACTCATATGCATGTAGATACATCACATATTTCATATGATCATCCATTTGTGTATTGGCATTCAATTAGGAAATGTTTCATGTCTATTATACATCCACAACATAAATTTGAACTAGTATCCATTGTACTAAAATTTCACATTTAAATTTGCATGTTTAACTAAATCGCGTAACGATGATTATCATGAACATATAACAGTAAAACAATATTATGAAACACATAAATAGATCCAGATGTACACTTCTCACATGTGTATTTCAACATTATTGAGTCCAAATAGTTGTTAAGCAATTAATTACTAATATGAGAAAAATCAAAGTTCTAAATGTCTAAGGTCAAAATATGGGGCATTACAGTAACTTAAAGAAGATCAAAACAATTATATCCACATTCAATCGTAATCAAAGAAT
Organism: Picea sitchensis; assembly: GCA_010110895.2. Taxonomy (NCBI): domain Eukaryota; kingdom Viridiplantae; phylum Streptophyta; class Pinopsida; order Pinales; family Pinaceae; genus Picea; species Picea sitchensis. The sequence goes on along the minus strand of SNQJ01S0005139.1, from coordinate 147,356 downwards.
AGCTATATGAATGAAATCAAATAAATGAAAATAATTTCAAAATCAAATTCAAAATGTTATAAAACCATCCATAGAGTGGCAAAATAATAGTTTATTCGTCACAACAGGAATATCTTTTCATTTGAATACTTGCTAGAATTTAAACATAAATATCATATATGATACAAAATTATGAGTGATAAGCTATTACAAAAAGTTAATAAAGCTTATTTAACTATAACTTTGAATACATCAATTGTTAACAACATAAAGAGTTATTTTGATAATGGGAATGCATTCTTGTTTCTAATATGCAATCAATTGAAAATTTAATAGAATTATGGAAAAAGTTCACATAAACTAGAATAAAGGAAATTAAAAAATTAACAAAAGTGCAATCATACAATCATAACTTTACTCAAAAAGAAATTCGCCAAAAGATCGGGTCTTCAATATTATATCAAACTGATATGAGTAACAAGCCTAAGTTTAAAGTTTCCAACCCCTACTCATGAAAATGAGATGAACCTTATTGTTAACTGAACCAATGGAACCCCGTACCACCAGATTTCTATTTTGAATATACAATGTAATACCAAAACTCAACCTGACCACCAAATAACCGACCGTCCGATCAATCGATCCATCGGTCAACCAGACCACCAAGAGATCATGTGATTGTTTTAAACTACTCAAAATAAACAAGAACCGAACACCGGGTAATTATACATGAAAAACCTAGAGCTTTATTTGAATTTCATAAATGATCCAAAGAAATTTAATAAAACAATCTAAGTTGAAATTCGATCAAAATTTAAACAATAAAAAATTCAAACATCACTAAAAGTAATTAATAAAAGAAATTAACCCAAAATATCCTAAAATTTTTGTAAGGGACCCGTGACTATATTATTCAAAATATACAATAATGGGGGGCGGGGGGGTTTGTATCAATCACAAAAGTACCCCACTCATAGACTTGTACATGTGGGTGCTCCTCCACCTAGACAACTAGTTTCTTGGCATGATCAATGTCCATGCCTCCAGTGATGTAGGAGAGCATGCAAACTTTTGGTGGTTGATTGCTACCAATATCCTTGATGTCCCTTAACTCATCTGTGGTGATTTTAACATGATGGAATCTCAAGAAGACAAAGAAGGGGGGAATCCTACATGCCTATAGTTTGGACAAAAAGAAGCCTAGTTAACCCTGAAGACCCACCATGGGCCTTTTGATGCTAATCGTAATCGATGGAAAGTCTTCTTGAAATTGTGGTTCACATAGACCAAATTTTGTAAAGAAATTAAGTGGATCTACTACAAGCTAGATATGGCTCTTATCTCTAAGAATAACTTCTTCTTCTTTAACTCAACTAGGGGTTGCCCAATTCATTTTGAGGTCATATATGATCTTTCTAATAATCACCCATTTGTTTCTCTTTATTGGCGAGGCGAAAGGAATAGCATGGCCCAAACCTGCTACACAAAACTTAATTCCTCCCACCTCATAAGCCTAGCTTGTATGGTCTGCATTATCATAGTATAGAACCTATTCCCTTGTCCACCTAAGGATTCAATCATGATTTCATGATGGGAGGATCCTATGTCTAAAATTGTGACCTTACTGAGACCTATGAGGTGCGTAAAGAGCTATAAGGGATTATGGAAATTATTTAATGGGCAACTTATGATGAAGAAAACAAGCATGGGTTGTCAAACTTGACCATATCTTACGAGTGTAAATTGTTTTCCAACAAGAGGTGCTCGATTGTATTCTTGGTTGTGTTGGATCAAATGAGGTGATAGGCCTACCAAATCCTTTTTTCAAAGTGCTATCCACCAAGGAGGCTTTTGAAGCCATCTATACCCTTCAAAAAATTAGGGGATGGAAAAGTAACTAAGAAGATCAAACATGAATTCATAGACTATTATTGTATGATCTTTGAATCTCAGGGGCTCTCCCGTAAATGATATAAGGATACTCAAAAGTGTCTTAATGTTATTCCCTATAAGCTATTATAAGAGAAATTATGTTCTTATGACCTAGCCTTTGTAAGGTACCAGATATAATATAATATGCAGAAACAAGAATATTCAACATACATCAATGTAACAACAAATTATTGAGAAGAGAAACATAAAAAATGATACCTTTATTCAAAGAAAGAAATGTTCACTTGTCAATTCAAGGGGGAAACCTCCAATAGAGCAGAGCTCTATTACAATAATTCTTAAGACAAACTTGCTCATACCTCCTACTCTTATTTATACTAATTCTATCTTTTAAGAAACATTCTAGAGGAAGATTCTTCTAGAATATGAAGCTTCTATTAGGTCTTCTTACATTGACTTGTTCACATTTATTTAATAGGCCTTATTAACCAATGTCGGTCATTATTACGTGGGAAATATATATCATGATAACTAATAACCAACTAAGAGGGGTTAGGGTTGGCTACTAACATGCCCTCCCCCTTCAAAAGAAGTTGTATCCTCAAGTATGAAGGTGTGGAAATTGTTGTAGTATGGTCGTTGGTTCCGAAATTGCATCCTCTGGAGACGTTTCCTTCCACTTGATCAATACTTCTTTAATATTTCTTCCATGCAAGTGACGCTCATGCATGTTGAGGATGAATTATGGTTGCAACCAAATGGAGCCTTCTTCATCTAATTCAGGCATGATGGTTTGAACCCTACAATTCGAACCCACCATTTTCTTGAGATAGGAAACATGGAACACTGGATGTATTTTGGAGGCAACTTGAAGTGCCAATTTATAGGAAACTGGACCAATATTTTTGATAATTTGATAGGGGCCATAAAATTTGGGTGCCAACTTGTGGTGGCCATGGGATTTGAGGGAGGTTTGATTGTAAGTTTGAAGTCGTAGAATCACCTGATCACCTTCTTGGAAAACTCGTTCGGAAAGTTGTTGGTATGTCTTCTGCTTCATATGATTTTGGACCACGTGGAGGTTGTCCTTCAAATCCACGAGGGTAACTACTCTACCTTGCTGCAACTTATCAATAACTTGGAATTTTTATGTGCCTGGAAGATATGAAGTTACTGTAGGTGGTTGTTGGTCATACACTGTTTCATATGGTGTCATTTTGGTTTTTGTATGATAGGAAGTGTTGTACCACCATTTTTCCAAGGGTATCCATTACACCCATTAATGTTGTTTATCCGAGGCAAAACAACGCAAGTAGGTTTCCAAACATTTATTGACAACTTATGTTTGACCATCTATCTGTGGGTGGTAGGTTGTGCTCATGTTCAATTGTGTTCCTTGTAATTTAAACAATTCTTTTCAAAATGTGTTGGTGAAAGTCAAGTCACAATTAGACACAATGGAGGTTGGAATGTAGTGCAGTTTGAAAATTCAATCAATAAAAACTTTCGCTACCATAATGGGTGTAAAAAGGGTGTGGTAAGGCACAAAAATGTGCATACTTTGAGAGGTGATCTTGTTATAATATAATGGATGTGATCATTTAACCATAGACAATATAGCAATATTGTCACCCAACCATAGGCCGAAGCCACCCCCAAGCACCTTAACCTTGACAAAGAAGCATTCTGGAAGCAAACCCTATACTGGATAGCCAAACAAAGGTGGTGCACCTTTCTCTAAGGATAGTGCACCAACAAAGAGCAACAAGAGTTGATCAGAGAGTCCAAACCATAACCAAGAGAGAGTCCAAGCCAAAACCGAAATATGCTAGCTGCAACAACAACTCTCCTCCAAATTGCGCACAAACTAGCCAACTGTAGTGCGCACAATTGTTTCTTCTACAGTTATGAGAATATTGGCTAGAATGAAGACTAGCCTCATGTATTTATACTAATTTTGGAAGACTGCCTAGGCTGACTTCTCATTCATTTACACATGGAGTTAAATACCTCTCGCAACTACCATAATATCAACACTTCCTCCTAGATAGGGAGGTATTGAAGGTAATGGTCTTGAGCAAAAACATAGCATTCACCCAGTAGCATCAACATAGTCATATAGATTATCTCATGATTAGATCATGAGCACCATCATCACTATTAGTGTCGTCAACTGCATCATCTCTCGAAACCATACTCCTTCTGAGTAATCAGACATGATGATGGATAAGTCACTCACTCCACAGAGTGACACAAGAACCATTCTTCTAATTAGGACATATGTCCTATAAGAATAAATGTCCTGGACCATTTTCCGTCTGGGAAATGTCTGTCCATTGATCATCCATCTAGATGATAATCATTTCCAACACTACTGATAGTCTTCAAGGCAATCAGAATAATGTCATAAAATAGAACACAACTATGTCTATCCATAGTAGTACACAACTACAATCCAGCAGTACACTACCACACCAAGTAGAACACAGACACTTGATCAATGACATATAGTCACAATCAATGGAACACATCCACCACAGTAGCATACATCTACTGTCAAGAGAAATACAATCTCCATAACAATCATATCATCTGATATCAACCTGCATAGAAAACATTGTTATGATATAAACTGAATCATCTGGGCCATTCTTCCACTCACATCTGTGAGATCTGGAAGAGAATCTTCCCTCAGAAGGTAAAACATCAATGATGAGCTATCTGTACTATTCTTCTCAAGAAAGGAAGAATAATTTTCCTGATTTCTGAGCCTGGACCATTCACCTATTTGGGTCATTCCTCAGGCACTAAACAAAGTACAACCTGGAGAGAATGAGTCTACCCTAGGGAATGTCTATCCCTGATTGTTGAACCTGGACCATTCACCTATTTGGGCCATTTCTCCGACACTAAACAAAGTGAAACCTGGAGAGAATGAATCTTCCCTAGGGAATGACTATCCAGACCATTTCCTAAGCAAATGATTGTACTGCACCAACCTCCAAAATGGACCATTCTTCATAACTGCTCACAACTGTGAGCTTCGAAAGAATGATTGTCCAGTGAGGTGGACCAGTCTTCTTGACCACTACTGAGAGTGACCTTCAAGAAGAGAGACTATCCTAGACCATTCCCCCACATTGGCCACAAGGGAAATCGATGTATATGGTACATCAAAAATCCATCGAACCATTTTCATTACGAAAATGACCATTCGATCTGGACCATTTTCCGAACTGGAAAATACTTGTCCATCAAAAATATCAAACCACTTTCCGAACTGGAAAAGAACTGCTCATCCTGGACTATTTTTCGAACTGGAAAATGACTGTCCATAAATCAATAACACATCAGTGCTCCCTCCCAATTTGAGAGTCATATCTTCCCTTTTCAATAAGGAAGTCGTCTCCACGAGCTACAACTTGTTTATTGAGTACGCAAACTCTTTCATCTTGGACAAAGTCGTTACCAAAAATTTTTCTTATCTACTCATTTGTGGAGATATATATTGGAGAACTACTTTCTCTTTTCTGGACTTCATCATGGAGAATGTAATGCTTGATCTCAATGTACTTCAGTCTTTCTGGAACACTGGTTTTCTGAAGGCTTCAGATAGCTCTGATCATTATAGTATATCATAGTTGGATTCAAATCTTTTGTTTCCTGCTATCTCATAACATCGTAGTAAGGCTCAAACTAGAACATATCCATGTGGCACTTATTCTGTCATCATGAGAGTTTGTCATGGATTAGCAATCCATCGTCCTAGACTTCTGAGTTGCCATTCTGATTTTTATCATGGAAGGTTTTCACCATGCTTCTATTGTGCATTAGAGGCTCTCCATCAAGTTGTCTTCTTCCATCTCCATACAAAGGTCTCTTCATGGTATACCTCAAAGCCTTGAGGTTGTTCTACATACGTTCTTTGTTCAATTATTCTGGAGAACAGTCTTTGCATTCATCTGATGTAAACTCCAACCCATGGATATTGTGGCTGATATAATGGCTCATGTAGAGGTATGTCTGGTTTACTAGAACAAGCAATCATCATAGTCTTCTCCCTCCATCTGGGAGAACCTCTAGTTCTAGATCTCGTAATGCTTACATTCATAAGTATTCCATACATTGTTCTTCATCATTTCCTCTACTTGATTTCTTTTGGTGAGTTTTAGATCAGGATGGTAGTCTTGTGATTCTCAATACAATGACTGGTTGTTCTGGATTTTCCTTCTCTCTTGGAATCTTCATGTTCTTCCTCATGTTTCTCTTTATCTCTTGGCTCCATGGAGTTTTCTATAGATTCCATGCTGTGAAGATTCCAACTTATTCATTTCATCATAGGATCATGGATGTGGATGGACAATCATGGATACTTTTAGGCTTCTTTTCAAAGAAGGCTTCTTCTAAAGTCAAACTGAATACGTACTACTTTTCATGGTTGTTACCATGGATATATACTTCATCATCTTTAATTGATCATAGGATTATCTCCCTCCTAATCCTTCCTTCATGTATGAATGCATGCTCTTCTTTTGGAAATATATAATTGGCTCCCTCCATCTAACAGAGTCAACGCTTATGTCTACATCCTTATTGCCTTCTACAAAGTGTCATAAGTCTTTCTCCAATTTCCTCTTGATTGTTGACTTCTTTCTGTCTTTTTACTTCTTCTAGGTTTCTTGATTATGATTTTGGCTTATCTTGCAGTTGTTACTTATGTAATAACTTCCACAAGAATTGTTACTGGGAGTTGTTGTAATTCATCCTTTCATGTGTATTGTTTGACTTGTAGACATAGTGATAGCAATCCTTATTTTGTTGTTATTCCATAGGTATAGTTTCTTTTGGAACATATTATATTCTAAGAAATAGATATGCAAGATATGTACAGAAAACATGCTATGTACAAGAACTATGAAGAGTATTGTTACTTTGTCCTAGAAGAAGAAGTATGTTTCATCCTGCTTAGTCTTCTTTGAAGGTTCCTTTTCTTCGACAACTGATGCTTTGTGTGTCTCCTTCCTTTTCTTTAGTTCGGGACAATGATTCTTTTAGTGACCATATTTTCGACAGTTGAAGCATTGTATTTCTGACATATCTTTCTCTTGATTTGGCTTCTTCCTTGAGCCAAACTTCCTTTTGTTCCTAAAATTCTTGAATCTTGTTGTGAAGGCTTGATCATCATATTTATTTTGAGGTTTCTCTTTTGCACTAATCCTTGATTCTTCTTGTGCACAACAAGTCCAAAGTTCTTCAAATGTAGGATACTCCTTCCTTGTGTTCATGCTTGTGGCAAATGCATCCCGTGTCTTGGGAAGACCATTGAGTACTATATTTANTGTTGTGAAGGCTTGATCATCATATATATTTTGGGATTTCTCTTTTGCACTAATCCTTGATTCTCCTTGTGCACAGCAAATCCAAAGTTCTTCAAATGTAGGATACTCCTTCCTTGTGTTCATGCTTGTGGCAAATGCATCCCGTGTCTTGGGAAGACCATTGAGTACTATATTTACCAGTTCCTTCTCTGAAATGATTTCTTCAATAGCTTGTAGTTGATCTCTTAACTGATAGATTCTCACAAAGTATGATGTTATGCTATCATCATCATTCATCTTCATGTCAAGGAGCTCATTCTTCAGACTCATTACTTGTCCAATGTTTTTGATTGAGAAGAGGTTCGTTAGGGCATCGTACATATTCTTAGACAAATCAAGATGGGAGATGTAGGGTATCAAGTGGTTTTTTATAGAATCCACTATTATACTCATGGCATTGATGTCATTGTCTTTGAACTTCTCCATAACTGCAACGTTCTGCGATTCCTTTTCTTAACCTTCTTCAAACTCTAGTTCCACAATCTTTCATTTCACGACATCTAACATTTTATTCTTGGCAAGGATGAGATCAATCCTTGTCTTCCATTCTCTTAAGTTAGAGGCCCCTTCTAACTTGTTTTCTGACTTCATAGAGTAAGTCATGGCTTCTTTGACTTCGTCAACCCTAGATTTGACCAAAAACTCAAACTTGATGTCTTAGCTTGTTGAGAGTACCAAGAGATGCGCTAGGCTAGGGAACAGTAGTCTATCCAGAAATTAGGTCAATCTCTTCACTTAAGGTACCTCAACGAGAGAGTTAGGGTTTTGTTGCTGCAACAGAAACTGGATGCAACTGCAACTGAGAAAATCCTCCCAATCTATGTTCCAGTGGTTAGACTATCTGAAGATAGTGTGGGCCCATAACTTGTTAGAATATAATGGATGTTCTCGTTTAACCATAGACAATATAGAAATATTGTCACCCAACCATAGGCCGAAGCCACCCCCGAGCACCTTAACCTTGACAAAGAATCATTTCGGAAGCAAACCCTAGACTTTATAGCCAAACAAAGGTGGTTCACCTTTCTCCAAGGATAGTCCACCAAAAAAGAGCAACAAGAGTTGATCAGAGAGTCCAAACCATAACCAAGAGAGAGTCCAAGCCAAAACCGAAATCTGCTAGTTGCAGCAGCTGCAACAACAACTCTCCTCCAAACTTGCACACAAACTGGCCAACTGCAGTGCGCACAAGTGTTTCTTCTGCAATTATGAGAATACTAGCTAGAATGAAGACTGGCCTCCTGTATTTATACTAATTATGGCAGACTGCCTAGGCCAACTTCTCATTCTGGGTACTAATTCTTTAGTATATAACATTTCCTTTAGCCGACTTCTTCTCTTGGAGGCTAATAACCTAATACAATTCATTCTCTTGAGCCGACTTGTCTTCTAGGGTTATTAACCAATTAATTAGGGTTTCTTCTTGCTTCCCGAAATATTCTATTCTCATCAGGTTTACACGTGGAGTTAAATACCTCCCGCAGCTACCATACTATCAACAGATCTACCACAACCATGATGACTGAATTGTTTCTTGCTCTTGGAAGGCCCATGATAAATTCCATGGAGATATCAATCCAAATAGAAGCTGGAATGGGTAATGGTTGGAGAGATATTTGGGTCTTGACAGTTTCACCTTTATTGCATTGGAAAATATTACATTCTAAGACAAAGGTAAGGATTTCCTTTTTCATGCCTTCCCAGAAAAAAAGAACAACGAGCACGAGCACATGTCTTTTGGAATCCTGAATGACCCGCTATGGAATATGAATGAAACTAATTTAAGATCCTAGGCTTGAGCATTGAATTCAGAGACATAACCAAGCGCTCCTTATATCAGAGGATATTGACTTGCCAGGTGTAGCCAGTGGGAAGGTTAGGGTCCTCCTGAAGGCATTGAATTACCTTGGATATAGTTGGGTGGGTGAGCCTGATCCAGATTTATGAGCGGAACGAAATGAAAAAACAGAATTATAATATTAATACAGAGGCACAGTGAATAATAACAGAGATATAGTAAAACTTGACTTCTATTAAATAAGAAATATGTTGAAACTGTAAAATGCAGACTAAAAACAAGCTTGCTAGAATGGTGGCGGCTTATCTCTGAGAAGAGATGTGACGGCTACACTCATTCACAAGAATATTAATACAATGAGGCTCTGAAGGAATTTTTACAATAAACATGAATTCCAAAACCCTATACATCCAAAAACCCAACTCTAGGAGATGAAGCTCCAAAAGTCATCTTGGCCCCATTGGGGTAAGTTAGTACATCAATTTCTTGGGGTGGTAACTTTTGCATACGATCTTCGTTTAGGGTGAACGATAACTCATTGGAAAGGTCTTGAAAAGGAGCTTCATTTCATAGGCTCAATCAAAGTCTTTATATATTATTGAGGTGTATGATCGTTAAAAAAAACATCATTTAGGCCCTCAGAATGGCCCCAGAAGTTTGGGACAAGAAAACCTACTAAAAATAGTAAGTTGTCAAAAGAATGTTTTGAGCTAGTTGGAATAAGTGGGTGGCCACTGAGATCCTCCTGAATCAAAACCACTCTTTTCAAACTTCCTCAATCCAATTAGGAACTGGGAATGATAAGGAAAAGAGGGAATCATCATCATCATATTTTCTAGACAACGCATTTGCCACCACATTGTCTTTGCCTTCTTTATATATGATCTCATAATCATAGCCCAACATTTTGGTTAGCCACTTGTTCTGTTCTGGGGAGGATAACCTATGTTCTAGGAAATACTTCAGAATATGGTGATCGGTTTGATCTGAAAATGGAGGCATAATAAATATGGTCACCAAGTGTGCACAACATGGAGAATGCCCATCATTTCCTTTTCATATGTAGATTTTTCCAAATTAAGGCCACACAAATCCTGGCTAGTGAAAGAAAGAGGCCTACCTTCTTGTGTTAGAACTGCGCCAATACGAGTGCCTGAAGCATCAGATTCCACAACAAAAGTTTTATTTAAATCAGGGGCGGCTAAGACAAGGGTAGTGCACATGGCCTGTTTCAAATTGGTGAAATCTTGTTATGTTGTCGGTGTCCATTGAAATGCATTCTTATTAATAATTTTCGTCAATGGATGGGAAATTTTTCCATAATGGTGGACAAATTTCCTGTAATATCCCATGAGGCCCAATAATCCCCGAAGGTGTTTCAAATTCATGGGTCTCGTCCAATCATGCATAGCTTGAAACTTTTTGGGGTCCACTCTTACCCCCTCATAGCCCACAATGTGTCCCAAGTATTGGACATCACTCGCCCCAAAGTAACACTTGGCCCTTTTGACAAACAATTGATTGTCCTGTAACAATTGTAGTACTTTGTCCACATGAGGTAGATGGGCATCCCAAGTGCGGTTGTAAATGAGGATGTCGTTGAAGAAGACCAAAAAAAACTTCTGAAGGTAGGGATTGAAGATTTTATTCATTAGACTTTGGAAGGTAGATGGAGCATTGCAAAGTCTAAAAGGCATTACCAAAAAGTCATAATGGCCTTCATGAGTTGGTAAAGTAGTCTTTGGAATATCTGCTTCATTCATCCAAATCTAGTGATACCTTGAGTGAAGATCCAATTTTGTGAAGATGCAGGTGCCCTGGAGTTCATCCAACATATCATCAATGATAGGAATGGTAAACTTATACTTAATGACCAATTTATTAAGGGCACAAAAATATGGACACATGTGTTAAGAACCTTATTTTTTTAAGACCATCACAATAGGGGATGAATATGGGTTGGTACTTGGGTGAATGACACCAACCTCTAGTAGTTCCTGCACTATTTTTTCTATTTCATTATTTTGAGAAAATGGATACCTGTAGGTACATTGGGGGGATGACTTCATGGAAGGAGAGGGATTCTATGATCATGTTCACCCATTGAGGGAGGTAAGCCCTTAGGCATCTCAAAAACCTTGTGGTTCTTGTCAAAGAGTAGTTGCAGATCAAAAGGGATTGTTGGGGATGATTGATCACTTATTTGAATAACATTAATTTGAACAATCACACCATGGTAGCCTTTCTTCAGGAGTTTCTCCATCCGGTGAGAAATGATAATTTCTGGGGAGCCAACTTGTAGGCCCTGGAGGGTATACATGTGAGCATATTGAGTAAATATCATATATAAATCCTTATAATCCATGTTAATTGGTCCCAGAGTGCGAAACCATTCAACACCCAAGACAATATAACAACCTCCCATGACAATGGAAAACATGTGAGTCTTCAGGTGATAATCGCCCATTTGGAGTTTGGCATTCTCACAATGACCTCCACATTTCATTATACCACCATTAGCTATGAGGATTTGAAAATTAGAAATTGGTATCACAAGAAATTGACATCCTCAACGACCCTACGATGAATAAAATTATTAGTGCTACCACTATCAATCAACACCACGACCGATTGATGTTTGATGTAGCTCTTGATTTTTAATGATTAGGATTAGAAATACCCGCTAGGGCATGGAGAGATATGACAGGTTCCTCCGGTTCCATAGGATATGTGACTAGATAAGGGATGAGAGAAGTGGGTGGTGTGTCCTCGGAGTCTGTGGCCTCACCTGACGAGTTTTCCTTAGTGGAGGTGGACGCTAACCCATCAATTTGGAAGAAATTTTGTTCACAACATTTATGGCATGGTGAATACTTTTCATCACAGTAATAGAAAAGTCCTTGATTCTAACGTTCATCCATTTTTGTTGGAGATACCTTTTGGAATTTAAAATTTTAGGTTGGAGCAAGAGTATCCCTTGGACGAGGGCAGTTGGGAACTGTAGAACAAAGGGGTTGGGCATGAATAATGGTCTCAACCTCCAATGCTAATTTTCACGCCTGCAACCAAGTAACAGGATGGTGCATGAAAACATGAGCATGAATGGTGTCCTTTAAGCCATTGATAAAGAATTCAAGATAGAACTCATCTGATAAGCCTTATTTTCTAATAGCCAGTTGTTCAAATGCGGTGATGAAGTATGTTGCTAACCCTATTTGTTTCAACTTGTTGAGGCATCCCAAAAAATGAGATTCCCTATAAAAATGGGCACAGACTTCCTTGGTGAACATGGTCCAATTTGGTTGTCCTGGATAGCATTTCTTATGCCATTTTCTCCATTTCCATCATTCTTGATCCAGGTACAGAACCCCCACATGGAATCTGTTCTCATCATCCCAAATATTATGGAGAGAGAAGTAGTTTTCCATTTGGGATACCCACTCAGTTGAGTCTGATCCATCAAATTTGTGCATCTCAACTTTGGGCACCTTATTCCATGAATTTGGAGAACCCCAAGGGGAGTGGGAAGGATGAGTATGTTCATAATGGGAAGAGTGAGGAGCCTCATGATGGTACTATGGTTTCTTACCCTTGATGTGTGGCACAAGGTCATGGACTTCCTTGGTGAGTAATTTCAGTTTATGGGTGAGGGTTTCCAAGTTCTGGTCGAGGGAGTTCATGTGTTGTTTCATGTCATTGGACATTTGGTTTACCTTAGTGTCCAACTCGTCCAGGTTCTGAGAGTAGGTGGTAGGGGCCATTAGGGAGGCTGAGGTAGAGTGATACCATAACAATCAACACAGGATAGGGATTAAGGTGGGATAGTTGGAAAATGAGGGTGGTGGGAAGGGGGGTCGGCTCCACTGACAAAAATAGGCTGAAAAAGTGATAGGTACCACGACAATCATGATAAAGAGATGAGTCCAATGGTAGAGGTCCCAATTAAGTTTGTTGAGAAGGGGGTAGGGACCACAAGAAAAAAAGTGTAAAAATGATAGCTATCGTTGGGATTAGGAAAAAAAAGAGGAATCCAATGGGATGGGTTGCCAATAAGGGTGTGGCCAATTCCCAGACTTTTTTTTTAATTCTTGTGGAGTTATACTCCAATTTGAATACTTCTGCAGTGTTGAAATGCCCAAATTATTAACTGTAACAAATGTGTAGTCAATTCACAACCATAATGTAGGAGGCTAGGTGGAACGACAATAAATATTCTCTCTTCCTTCTCTATTTTTTTCCCGTCCCAAGGGCTAGGGTTTTCAGGGTTCCTACAAATAAGGGTTTTCCCTATGTTATATCTCTCTGATATACATGCAGGGTCGAATAGTAGTACTCGACCCAATATCTCAGAGCACTAAATAAGGAGGCTTGATCGTACCCTTAGACATACTACCCTATTACCTAGGTACTAGAGAGTATCTTCCCGAGTGTTTTTCTCGGTGGCACTATAGCAGTAAAGCGACCAATCGGTTGATCTATGGATGGTTTCAGGATATCTAGGTCAGTCTGTATACAAGTGTTTTCTTATGCGCTACCACTCGAAGGGCTACCAATAGGGGTTACAAGGGTATCCAACAATGTGAGCTTAAATACCCCTTGTATTCCATGTGTATATGTTTCCCTCACCGCAGATTTATGCGTTGAATGACATATATATGTAGCGTAAAGACATTGGAATATGTCTCTACCTTGAAAAAAATTAACCCACAATTCTTGCCCAAGAAAGAGCTCTGATACCACTTGTAAGGTACCAGATGTAATATAATATGCATAAACAAGAATATTCAGTAGAGGTCAATGTAAAAAACATTATTGAGAAGAGAAAAACAAAAGATGATACATTTATTCAAATAAAGCAATGTTCACTTGCCTCTTCGAGGAGGAAGCCTCCAACAGAGCAGAGCTCTATTACAATAATTCTCAAGAAAATATTTCTCATACCTCCTACTCTTATTTATACTAATTCTATCTTCTAAGGAACATTCTAGAGGAATATCCTTCTAGAAGCGAGAGATTCTATTGGGTCTTCTTACATTGACTTGTTCACATTTATTTAATAGGCCTTATTAACTAATTCTGACCTTTATTACTTGGAAAATATATACCATGCTAACTAATAACCAACTAAGAGGGGTTAGGATCGGATCCTAATAGCCTTGACCTTGGATGAATTGGTTATGGCCCTTCATGACATGGTGTATGACAAATCCCTTGGGCTTGATGCTTTCCCTTGTGAATTCTACAAGGATACTTGGGAGTTCATTGGTCGTGACCTTCTTGGTATTTATAAGGAGGCTTTTCACCAACACTCTCTAGGTGTGGTTATCAACCAAGGGCTCTGTTATGCACCAAATGACTAAATAACATAAAAAGATAGAGTTTGATAACTCTATGCCTTGATAAAAAGATAATAATGAATGTGAAGCCTCTTTGAGGGGGAAACCTCCTTTTGCAATAGAACAAATGTACAAGATGAGAATATCCTGAAACTAGGTCTCCTTGGTAAATATATATAGGAGACAAAATGTACAATTACAATTAAAAGGTCTAACCAACAATACTAATATAACAATAGGAATACAACAACTCAATCTCTAGGGCTTTACATGGGGATCTATGCTTAACATGGGGCTTTGTATAGGGCCTTAACATACCCCTCCCTTTCAAACAAATGTTTCCCTCGATACTTGATTAGTTGCAGATGTTTTTGCATGAAGAAATCATCTTCCCATGTTGCTTATTCTATTGGTAGGTTCTTCCACTTGATGAGGTACTCAGTAATTGCTCAATTTCGTAGTTTCTTAACCCTTGTTTCAAGGATTGTTTCTAGTTCTAATTTGTTTTTCCCTTCTTCATTGATCTTTGGTGAAATAGTTTGAACTAATATCTTGTCATTGATTACCTTATTTAAGAAAGAAACATGGAAGACTAGATGTACATGTGAAGATGGAGGTAACTCCAATTTGTAAGCCATACTTCCAATCATTTGCAACACCTTAGAGGGACCATAATACTTGAGTGTTAATTTATTGTCCTTATTTTGTTTCCTGAGGGACATCAGTTTGTATGGTTGTGGCCTCATAATTACCCAATCCCCCACTTCAAACTCCATTTCTCTACGATGTTGATCTATTTGTTGTTTCATCCTATTTTGTGTTATAACCAAGTTGTCCTTCAATTGCTTGAAAACCTATTTTTGGTGCTTTATGTGGTCCTCCACTACTTGAACCTTCGCTTACCCTTTCAAGGGTGATGTGATGAATGGAGGATGATATCCATAAATTTTCATAAATGGGGGCATTTTTTATGAAGTATGGAAGGACGTGTTGTACCGCCATTCTACCAAGGGAAACCACTTGACACATTTTGTCTATTTATTAGATGCAAAGCAATGAAGATACCCTTCTAGAAATTTATTCACAGTCAATATTTTCCCATTGGATTGAGGATGGTAGGAGGAGCTGTGAGCCAATTGAGTACCCAAACCAAAAAATAATTTTGTCCAAAATTTCCAGTGAAAATTGGACCTATGTTACTTATAATGATCTTAGGGATTCAATGTAGCTTATGAACTCTTTCCATGAGCATTGTGGCTACTATGAGTCGATCCACTACTACCATGATGATATTCTTTCCTTTGGACTTGGCATAGCTAATAAAATCAATTGAAATCTCTTCCCAATGTTGAATTGGTATAGCTAATGATTATAAAAAAAACCCGAGGTCTTGATTGTCTCTCCCTTATTAGTCCCTGTCGTAGGCATAGAGGGACTATAGCGATCGATAATTCGTTGAATTCATATTAGTTTGTCCTTTGACCATAAATATTTGCATATTATCTATTGTTGGAACTAGGGAATTGAAAACATCGATTTTTATATAATAAAAAGTACCATATTTGTCATGATCTGATTGGACAATGGAATGGAGGTCTTATTGTCGGCTTCACTATTCCCAATGTTATATATGTTGGCATATCCAAAGTATTTGATCATATATGGTCTTTTTGAATCATATATTTTCTTATGCATCGGTCGAAGGTGGATTAATGCTAGCATTAGTTCGAATGTTTGGTTTACATTTTTCTGCTAGGTAAATTTATGGCAATGTTTGATATGCTGGCATATGCAAAGTTTGGCCTTCGAATACATTCTCTATTGTTCAAACTATTGTTGCATAAATTATAATAAATTTTTGGGATACGTCAGAGACCTGCCACATTGCATTTTTTTCTTAAATGTTTACAGAGCATTTCTGACAGACTTAAATGTTTACCTAACAGGCTTGGCAGTGTTGAATGTTTACTTAGCAGGCTTGTTACAATACATTTTCTTCCATTTTATTTATTTATATGCTTCAGCGCCATTGCTGGTTCACTGGTTCATGCTTGTTTTTTGCATCTCCACTGATTTCTTAATGGATGTTGTTGTTGTTCTTGTTTGGTTATTCGTGTTGTTGCAATTTGCATGTTTGGGGTTCTGCAACCGCGATTGGAACTACGTCATTCCTGGTGGACTGGTTGTTGCTTGCTTTTTTGTTCGTTGTGTGTTGTTTATTGTTGTTTTATTTGAATTTGCAGGGTTCGGGTCCTGCGGATGCAATTGGGCCTTTTGGTGCTTCTTAACTGGGTTGTTATTTGTTGCTTGTTCTTCTTTGCCTAGGGTTTGCAATGTTGGGATGCTGCATCTGCAATTGGATCTGTTGTTACATTCTTTTGCAGTGGAATCTCCATAAAATACTATTAAGATAAAATAACATACAAAAAAAATTGCAGTTGATGTAAATTGCATCTCTTACACGTTGAACCAAAGTTTGTTAGCCTCAAACTATATTTCATAGCTGGCGATGTTTTTTTTCCATGGTTTATGTCTTACTATGGTTTCATAGTTATGAGAGTAAGTTTTGTTGTGTGAGCGATATAGTTGTTCTCTCCTTTTTTTCCCTCTTGTAAATTGTGTTTTTGGTTCTATAGTTTCTCACGCTTCTGTGGTCATTCCGACCGACCGTTGTTCATTTGTATACTTAACCAGTTTTATGGATGCGGCTTCGCGGATAGGTGTTATCGAACTATGGCAGCTCATGTTCGGTGTATACATCTTGCACCCAGAACTTTCGTGCACTCCTCGAAGTCGCAACCGTGCCTTTGCCTGCGATGAGTTTGTCTATCCTACCTACCTTTCCATACTTACTCGAGTTTTCAAAGTTTGGAGGGTTGACGCGTTTCCGGGTTCAGAAAATTTAAAAGAATTTGTCGCTCCCGTCCATCCCCGCTACCTTTCGCCCTTCCCAATAGACATTAATTATTCTTTGAAAAGTCACAACCGACCAGAAAGGTTCAAAAAGATTATCTTTAATAAGCGGAAATCTCGAGTACATCTCCCATTAAAATGAATACACAGGCGAATATTATGGGATCTGGTAATTTCTTTTTCCTGTATTTTGAATTTGCAAAAAAAAAAAATTAAAAAATGGCTCTTTTGGTTTTCTTAAAGGCTTCGGCATAGTGCACGAACGTGTCACCCACAGAGGCCTTGACATCATGTCCCTCTTTAATATTGTGCATATCTTAGATGTCAGATTTGAGAATCTGATCGGATATGGGAATGTTAATACGTTCTATTAATCAGTATTCAACGTACATATTCGAAAATATTGGCATTAATAAGCGAAAATATCGAGAACCTCTGTCATTAAAATGAATTAACACAAAATCTATGGAAGATCATCCAACGTTGTTTTTAAATACTTGTTTCCATTTCTCTCTATCATCAAAGAGTTGTGCTTTAGCGTGCCTTCGTTCTAATGGTCCTGGTCATGGACATGTAAGACAACTTAGAGATGCGATTAAGGCCCAGATGAAAGAAGAGAGACTGGTTTTATGTGATGTGAGCTTTGAATAAAAAAAAAACTCTGTTATCCAACAGAAACTCAGAGAGGAGGAAAAAAAAAGAAAAATTATCTTCTGGTTGGTGTTCTCCCTTTATTCGATGCTTTGGTTGGTTGAAAAGGTTGCCTGGAGATTTGTTTGTTGAACTTTTTTGTTTTCTTGCTGGGATTTGTAACGGATTTTCAGGTCACATGAAAAATACTTCTTCGTTGAATTATACAGTTTCTTCCAACAACACAAATTTGGCAAGTGTATCGATTTCTACATATCACACAAGAATTCATCTTCCTAAGGGGCATCGCACTTATCGTGCCTTGCAAAATGGTCTATGATGTTCGTAAACAATGTGAAATATTACTCCATTTGCGAATGTAACCAGAGGTGGGTAACATAAACTATATGGGTGGATAAAACGACATATTATCACTACAAAAGTTTCTATTTCAAAGTTTGTTGAGATACTTCTGGGTGTGGTAACCGACTTGACATAAAGCCATGTTCTTTGTCAAAGTTTGTTCGGTTTCCTCTTGATATAGTTGCAGACTCCACATATTTGGCGTCACCTCTGAACATTCCATACCTTTCTGTGGGCCGCCATATTTTCCACTGCTATGACGAAAGATATATTCTGATGCAATCTGCAACATTTGATACACTTGCCAGATCTGTGTTGATGCGTTCTACAACATTTGATACACTTGCCAGACTTGTGTTGCCCGAAGAAGCCATGTACTTCAACATAATAACATTTTGCAACTGGCTTGCACATTCATTCCAATTTACTGTAATAAAACAAAGAAGTTCAACATACAAATCTTCAGGTAGGCTTTTCAACCAAACAGATGAACTAATACAGGGAGAATAGCAGTCAGAACATACTTGACTTTTTTCTCGTCCCATAGCTAATGTCACATAAAACGACTCCCTCGACTTTGAATTTGGCCTAGATCGCATTTCTAAGTTGTCTCAGATGTCAATGGTTAGGAACATTGCAAGGAAAGCACCTTAAACCCCAAGTTTTCGACGGCGGAGGGAAATTAATAATTGACAAACAATGGAATGTTGAATAACCAGCCATTGCAAGCAAGCCATATCTGGAAGAGACAAGCTATTCAAAAAATTGGGATAGATCTAGTTGGCAGCACCAATTAAGTCCAAGACCGGAAATTGATATTCAACTCGTTTTTTACAAATAAAGGATTTGAACATCAAGAAACTGTCAACAAGTTTCATCAATGTACATATTTTTTCTAGTCAGCGACAAGCCAAATTGCAATCATTGTGGCAAATAAAATCAGCTATATTTTGTAACCCATATTATTTGAATATAGAATAATTGTGGTTTTTTTTAAAGTGTTTTCCAATCTCTGGTATTTCTTTTCATTTTATTTTGTACCTTTTTTCCCTGTGTGTCGTTAAACATGGATGACAAGATTTTCTTTCTGCTCATCACTACTTCAATTTAAATAAAGGCTACTTTGTTCGTTGATTACATTTTACATTGAAGAATAATTTTTCATAGGCCATACTTATGTGGCACGGGCCCTATACTTAAAGAAAGAAATTGGAGGACCCATCCTGCTTTCATTCTTTGGGTCCCGTAAATAGAATGAATTAATGACTTACAACAAGGAATCTCAAGTGTTGACGCAATGTTCCTATTCAATATCTTGCATATATTGCAGCTTCTTCTGTTGGAATAAATATAAAAACTTCCTCTTGGGCAAAACTTAGCAAATTATCTTGCCACCGGGTCCCAGGTTTGCGATATTCAACAACTATGTTCCCTCTTCCGTCATATAAATCTTGCAACCAAAGAGCTTCTGTGATCTGCAATTTATGCTTTAACTAGTGATAACTCACCAGGGGTTCTAAAAGCTTGGCATTAATAAAGGAATGACGGAAGTTGCCTTAATTACTTAAATCACACCAAATTTTCATTACATTTAGTTTAATTTAGATATTAATGTTTATGGAGAGTCGACGTTTTCTCATGTCATTGCAAGGAATACAAGATGAATAGATGATAAGGAGTTTATCTCGTTGAAACCTCAATGCAAATTCATGTTTCTTGTTGCGTTATATACATCTTGCAGTCAAAACTTTTGTGGTTTCAATGAAATTTGGGAACCAAAGAGCATTCTGAAAATTGGGAGATCATTTGCACTTGAAACAAAAACAATCCATTGATATATATTAGTATGGGTATTATTCAAATAAATATCAAAGCTTTCTCCAATAATACATATTAGTATGAATACTATTAAAATAGATATCAAACCTTTCTCTTGGCCAATACTTAGCCAATTATCTGGCCACCAGGCCCAGGTTTGGAGATATCCAACACCTATGTCCCTTATTCTGTCATATACATATTGCAGCCAAAGAACTTCAATGATCTGCAGTTTATGCTTTTACTAGTAAGAACCCACCAGGGGTTCGAAAACATTGCCATTAATAAACGAAAAAAAAAAAAAAAGGTTTTTCGATTGTCAGATGCTTATCCCTTTTCCCCTTTTCGTTTTCCCGTCCATTATCTCTTTGTGGTTTTATACTTAGTCGTATTTCTATGGTCGGTGTTTGCAGGGTTCGCGGGCTGACATATCTTCATCTCCATTTGTATCTTCACATGACGAATCCGAACGGTCGTTGTTCCTTTCCATACTTAGTTAATTGTATGGCCACAATTGTCAGGCTGGCACATACGAACTCACCTTTTCTTCTTCCCACCTGCTATCGGTTTCTGGATATATACTTAGTCTCCTTTCTACGATACCTGGTTCCAGGGTTGCCGGGTTGACAAGTCTTAATCTCCATCTATATCCTCACATGACGAATTCAACCGACCGTTGTTCCTTTCCATACTTAGCCAATTTTATGGTCGTTGTTGTCGGATTGGCGCTTACGAACTTGGTTGTTTATTGTTCTGTTATATACATATTGAACTCAAAACATTTGTGATCTACAATTCCACCCCAGGTTCATCGTATACATTAACTTTGCTCAAAGTATCTGTTGTTGCCTTCCATCCCCACCAACTTCGCGTCCTTCCTAATATACATTAACTATGCTCTTACTAGTGACCACTGGACACACTGGTACAAAAGAATTGGCTCTCGCTGCTCCGCTATATACAAATTGACAACCAGACTCCGACATCGTCCCCTCTTCCGTGTTACACATTATGCATTGAAATGTTCTGAACTATACAATTTGGTTGTCAGGGCCTTGCATCCTCTGGAGAAACCCTTTGACCATATTTTGGATCCTCACATTGGCGGGTTTGCGAAAACTCCAAGTCCTAGTCATTGTTTCCTATTCTTCCCATCCCCATACTTATTTCCAGATATGCAACACCAAAGGTTTAATACTATAAAGACATCATGCAACAAGCGTAAAACATTCATCATTAATAAGCAAAAGTCGGGACAACCAACCATCCCTAGAGAACTTTTCCAGAAACATGCAAAGAAGATCTTGCTTAGCGAAAGCAAGTCCCGGCTAGCGTTTTCGTGTTCCATACTTGCACACTTTTTCCATTGTGGGTTACCGGATTGACGGTCTCAAAATTGTGTTTCTAATTTTCGGCGAGTTGCAAAGAGCACCCGGAGTTCCACAATATACAATTTGTCCACAGGAATGTATAAAAACTCTTCATTCTCTTGCCCCCCNATCCCTCTCTGGTTCTATATTTAGTCACATCTATATGATCACGGCCTCATGGCTTCACAAATTGGCAACTCTTTATCTATATATTCACACCATGAGCCCGAATGACCGCGGTCCCTTTCGATACTTAGCCAATTATGTAATCACCGGGTCCCGGGTTTGTGATATCCAACACCTATGTCCCATGTTCCCTCATATACATCTTGCACCCAAAGAAATTTCATGATTTGCAATTTATACCTTTACTGGTGAGAACTCAGCAGGGGTTCGAAAGGATTTGCATTAATAAGAAAACAATAGATGTTCTTCTGTGAGATACTTAGTGCTTTTTCCGTTGTCTTCTTCCTGTGTATTATCACTTTCTAGTTATATACTTAGTCACCTTTCTATGATCGCGGGTTCCAACGTTGGCGTGTTGACATATCTTCATCTCCATCTATATCCTCACATGAGGAATTCGACCGACCGTTGTTCCTTTTCATACTTAGTCAATTTTATGCACGTGGTTGTCGGGTCCGCACTTTCGAACTTTGTTGCTTCTTGTTCCGTGATATACATTTTCCACTCAAAATTTCCGTGATCTACAATTCCACCATGGACTCCGTCATTTTTCCCTTTTTTTCTTCCCGTGTATTATGGGACTATAAAGTATGGACATGAGATTTTATAGAGCATGTACGGAGTCCGCATTCCATATGTAGCCACTTTTTGGATCGCAGATTCTCGGGAGGGCGGGCTCAAAATTGTCCTCCATTGTTTTGTGCCCTACAAATAGCACCCAGAATTCTGCGATATACAAATTGAATGCGAAATTCCCATAATTCTGCATTCCATACGAATTCGATCGACCGTTGTTCCTTTTCATACTTAGTCAATTTTATGCCCGCGGTTGTCAGGTTGGCGCTTTCGAACTCTATTGCTTCTTGTTCCATGATATATATTTTCCACTCAAAATTTTCGTGATCTACAATTCCACCGCTAACTCCTTCGTACTTTTTCCCTTTTTTTCTTCCCATGTATTATGGGACTATAGAGTATGGACATGAGATTTTATTGAGCATGTACGGACTCTGCATTCCGTACGTAGCCACTTTTTGGATCGCGGGTTCTCGGGCGGGTGGGCTAAAAATTGGGCCTCCATTGTTCTGTTCCCTACAAATAGCACCCATAATTCCGTGATATACAAATTGACAAGCGGACCTGCGGGCTGGCTGGCTCAACATTGCACTTATTTTCAATAGTAAATTAGCTCTAGCCTCTTACTAGTGACAACTGGACACACTAGTACAAAATAGTTGACATCACACCCTCCGCAATATAGAAATTGACTACCTGATTCTGACATTGTCCGCTCTTCTGTATCACGGATTATGCATTCAAATTTTTCGATTGATACAATTTGAACGTCGGGGCCTCACGTCTTCTGGAGAGACCTTGTCATCCTGTTTTGGATCCTCCTATTGTTGGGTTCACGAAATGTTCAATTCTTGGATACTGTTTTGGGTTGGCCTTTTTGAATTCTACTAGTTCTTCTTCCATAATATACATCTTGCACTCGAAATTTTCGTTCTCTACAATTCCACCGCGCACTCAGCCCTTTTTCCCTTTTCTTCTTCCCGTGTGTTATCGCCTTCTGGTTATAAACTTAGTCGCATTTCTATGATCACAGGTACCAGCATTGCCAGGATGACATATCTTCATTTCCATCTATATCCTCACATGACGAATCCGATCGATCATTGTTCCTTTTCATACTTAGCCAATTTTATGGTCGCGATTGCCGGGTTGGCCCTTTCGAACTCTGTTGCTTCTTGTTCCGTGATATACATATTGAACTCAAAAATTTCGTCATGTACAATTCCACCATGGATTCCTCAAACTTGCAAGCTTCATTCTACCATGGTACAAAAATGTTTCAAAGTATCTGTCGTTGCCTTCCATCCCCACTAACTTCCTGTCATTACTAATATACATTGGTTGTGCTCTTACTAGTGAGAATTGAACACAATGGTACGAAACAGTTGGCATTTGGCCCTTCGCAATATACAAATTGACTACCAGGTTCACATCTTGTTCTCAAAATTTCCGTGATCTACAATTCCACCATGGACTCCTTAGTCCTTTTTCCCTTTTCTTCTTCCCATGTATTATGGATTTTTGGTTATATACTTAATCGCATTTCTATGATCACGGGTTCCAGCGTTGGCAGGCTAACATATCTTTATCTCCATCTATATAATCACATGATGAATTCGACCAACCATTGTTGCTTTCCATACTTAGCCAATTATATGTCCGCGGTTGTCGGGTTGGTGGTTTCGAACTCTGCTACTTCTTGTTCCGTGATGTACATCTTGCACTCAAAAATTCGGTGATCTACAATTCCATTGCAACTCCTCGAACTCGCAAGCTTCACCCTACCATGGTTCACAAATGTTTCAAAGTATCTGTCGTTGCCTTCCATCCCAACTAACTTCTTGTCCTTCATAATATACATTGGGTATGCTCTTACTAGTGACAACTGCACACGCTGATACGAAACAGTTCACATCCTCCCCTCTGCAATATACAAATTGACTACCGGGTTCCGACATCGTCCCCTCTTCCATGTTACAGATTATGCATTGAAATGTTTCGAATGATACAATTTGACCGTCGGGACCTCACATCTTCTGGGGAGACCTTGTCGGCCTATTTTGGATCCTCGTGTTGACGGGTTCATGAAATCTCCAATTCTTAGTCACTTTTTCGAGTTGGCACATTCGAACTCTGCTACTTCTTGTTCTGTGATATACATATTGCACTCAAATTTTTCATGATTTACAATTCCACCGCGGACTCCTTAAGTCCTTTTTCCCTTTTCTTCTTCCCATGTATTATCTCTTTGTGGTTATATACTTAGTTGTTTTTCTATGATGGCGGGTTCCAGCATTGGCAGGCTGACATATCTTCATCTCCATCTATATCCTCACATGACGAATCCAACCGATCGTTGTTCCTTTCCATACTTAGCCAATTTTATGGTCGTGCTTGTCGGGTTGGCGCTTTCGAACTCTGTTGCTTCTTGTTCTGTGATATACATATTGCACTCAAAATTTCCGTGATTTACAATTCCACCGCGGACTCCTTAGTCATTTTTCCCTTTTCTTCTTCCCATGTATTATCGCTTTGTGGTTATATACTTAGTTGATTTTCTATGATCGCGGGTTCCAACATTGGCGGGCTGACATATCTTCATCTCCATCTATATCCTCACATGACGAATCTGACCGACCGTTGTTCCTTTCCATACTTAGCCAATTTTATGGCCACGGTTTCCACGTTTACGCTTTCTAACTCTGTTGCTTCTTGTTTCGTGCTATACATCGTGCACTCAAAACTTTTGTCATCTACAATTCCACCACGGACTCCTCGAACTCGCAAGCTTCACTCTACCATGGCTCACAAATGTTTCAAAGTATCTGTCGCTGCCTTCCATCCCCACTAACTTCTTGTCCTTCCTAATATACATTAGTTATGCACTTACTAGTGATATACAAATTTCCCTCTGGACTGTCCTACCATACCCTCTTCGGTGTTACGCGTATTGCACTCAAAAACTTCTGAGACATACAATTTGACCCTCGCGCCCTCACCTCCAACGGTTGTACCTTGTAACCTTATTTTGAAGCTGCTTTTTCCCATACCCGCGACCTCCGTACTTTCTTAGTATGCAATTAGAAACCTTTCATGGTAACAGTTGACCATGCAAGAACCGTCAACATTTTCATTAATGAACGAAACGCTCGAGGAGATCTCCCATTATTATGCATTAAACCAAGATCTGCGGAGAGTTATTTTGTCCCTTTCGATTGTTCATCCCATACCCGCGACCTCCGTACTTTCTTAGTATGCAATTAGAAACCTTTCATGGTAACAGCTGACCATGCAAGAACCGTCAACATTTTCATTAATGAACGAAACGCTCAAGGAGATCTCGAACATGCGTCGTCGTGTTGGCCCGCTCAAGAAATATACAATGCTTAATGGCTCATTATCGTATCCACCATGTTCACATTTCTATGTATGCAATTACTAGTGTTTAATGATAACAACGCATCATGCAACAGTCGTCCAAATTGTCATTAATGAACGAAAGTCTCGAGGAGATCTCCCATTCACACGCATTGGACCAAGATTTGTGCAAGGTTATATTATCCCTTCCAACTTTTCATTTCATTCATCATCTGGAGAAAACAAACATTCTTGTAGACTTATGGAAGCAGGTCGACAACAGTTTTGTGGAGATACGGTAAATATCTTCGGACATCAGGACCAGAACTTCCACTGGTCCAGGCCATACTTTTACTATTCATCCCATTCTAGCCAGAACAAAGTGATTTGGACCTTTGGAATCACTTGTGCAGGCTGCGTCCCTGAGGTTTTTGACTGTAAGGAGGCGGTCTCTTGGTGTGTCGAAAAATATATTCCAAGCCAAAGAATTATTCCACTGCGTGACCATTCTCCTGTTTCTTTATCGCCTCAGGTCTTCCGCAAGATGTTAAAATTGTTAGAGCCAACATTAGCGTTTAGAGGACAAGACTGCAAGCAGTTCCTATAAAAACGTGATAACGGATTGGACATCTTGGCCAAGTTCCTCAAAGACCCAACAACAATTCCTCAAGATATCACAAAGTTGCAGGTAAGTTCCTTTAGAAATCCATTCCAAGAAATTGCTTGGTTGTTTACAAGAATAATGGGACAGGCATCCACGGCAAGCATTTTCCATATGATTATTTATATTTTGTACTTCACAATCAAGGAACAATTCATTTTCAAATGGGGGAAGCTAATTTCCATTGAGATCTGTTCCCAGTTGTCACGATTCAAAGAATCGAATAAATTTTATATGTCATCCTACTTGATTTTCGCAATAATGCATTGTTGTCCATTTCCAAAACTTTCTCTTTCCAATAAAATAAACTGTGGATTCGACCCAGTAACATTTTGGTACCATGCCCTGTTGAAGCACAAGGCTTCCCATTGTTTTTATGAACTTTTTAATGGTTTTGTCTCAGTTTTCAAAGATTTGTTGTTAGGGAAGGATGGTCCCCGGATGTTTGGCCAGGCAACCAAGTTTTTGAACAGGAAGGGCACACTTGAACAAAAGGAAAATCATAGTGTACTCATGGTCTTTGGCTCTAAGGAAAATCCTGCTTTCCTTCCATGCCACATCAGGGACAAGATATTTGTTGCAGAAATAGCAAGGAAATACAACCACTGGTTTCATTTTTTCCATGACAAGAAAAAAAAAACAGTTCATTCCTCTGCCTTGGAAAATCGGAGACTTCGTGTGTAGAAACGTCAACAAGATCGACAAATTTTCCAATCATTTCAATAAATTGAACCTAAGGTATGCTGAAAGGCTAAAACGGTTCGACCGTAATGGGATTTTTCAAGAACATTTACTGGCAGTTGGCTTGAACAACTCTTTTATCCATAGACACCTGACCAAAGACAAGGACAGTGATGACAACAATGCTACTTCTAGCAATTGCAACGCAGAGACATTGAAAAGTGCGATTGAATTGTACATACAACAGGGAAAAGTATCTAGTGAGAAGAGTGCCCAATCCTCAGCCAGCACTCCCAAGAGCATGACATCACAGAGCATCGCTTCAACGACCCACCCCAGTAAGAAAGCAACCCACAAATCTTCGAACGGAGGAGGAGATAAGAACCCTCCTCGCATAAAAATTTATAGTTCTCACACAATTCCACTGACGAAGAAGAGAAAAAACAATGCAGGGTAGGCGGACGAACCCAAAATTGAAAGTGAATAGGTGCAACTTGAAATTGAAACTAAGCACATGCATAAAATTGGGTCGTCTGCAGTGGAAATAGCTGAGACCGAATTTTTTTACGAAGATGAATCCTTCGTATTCTAGAGCGTTGTTTTTGATAGCCAATCTAAAAGTATGGTCATTGAAAAGAGAGATGTAACAAACAGAAAAGGCAAATCTCTCACAGAGATTAACTTTAGGAAAATGTGGTCGCCCCAAATCTCCCTATTTCACCAAGTAACTGATGATGCTCTTCATGATTCCATTGGAGGAATTGAAGCGGAAAATGCCAGAGTGAAAGAACGCCTCAACGAATTTGAGAAGGCTTTCATTGCAACCCCAGAATTTTCCATTCCTTTAGCAAAAAACGTACATGTTTCCACTGCAACCAAGATGAAAGTATCCTCTACCCTCCTTGCATGCTCTAAATCCCTTGTAGAGAATAACATCAACAAAAGAATGCAGCTAGTTACTGAAGCCTCGGAAACATCACAAAATTTAGTTTCCTTCAGAAGAAGGCAAATGATTTGCTCGAACATTTGGAGGCGAATTTAAAAAATGATCAGCGTTTATGTGAAGAGGTGCTGACCCATTTTGCCAATTATGTCGTCAACACATCGGAACTGAAAAGAAGACAAGAGAAACTCCCCTCCCCAAAGAGAACCAAAAAATTAAAAGCATGCTGGCAAAAGAAAGTTAAGAACCTAGAGCTCATTGTCGAATCATGTAAACAAGCCATATCAGAAAAGGAAGATTTATTCACAAGCCTAATCCAAATAGACTTAGCCGGAAGTACCAACGAGGTTCAAGACCCAAACTTAATTCTCAAATCCTTGTCAATAACCAAAGAAGCCTTCCATGAACAACTTGATATTTTAAAGGGGTTGTCTTTCAAAAAGTTTTATGGCATAGTTGAACATCATGTAGATGAGCTCGAGCGTTGGGTACTGGACTATGCAACACACAATGAAGAAATTGAACAGAGTCTGCATAGTATTTCAATGGATCCAAGGAAATTACAAAACGACCTTTACGACATAGAAATCTGGGATGAAATCAACATGGCCCCCATAAGAAGCTACATCGAATAATGATTCCAACAGAGAATGGACAACCTTGTCCAGGAAGGGAAACAACCGGTCGATATGACTCCACTGACCATCAACGATAGCAACAAAAACGCATCGGCTTCATAGTAAGTCTATACTGGCATCTCGTTTTCTTTATCAATCCAGTTTAAGTCTATAATGTCATCTTCTTTTCTTTATCAATCCAGTTATTACCTCTTTAAATAGAAAATTGTAACCAAAGACTCATAACTTCCAATTTCTTCTTTTCAAGTCTTCCTCTCTACCGTCGCGCACTTCTTCTTTCGACATTCCTAATTCTTGTACTTATTTCTTTTTATGGTCCGCAGGAGCCCCAATCCCAATCTATATGACAAACACATTTAAATTTCCAGAAATATGTAACAGACATTATTAATTTTTGATAAATTTCAAAGAAAACTGATTTGGAATGCCTTTATTGTATGCTAAATTTTGGGTGTCCAGGAACCTTTGTTGTTTGTTCCAAAGAAAACTAATTCGGGAATGCTACATTTTTTGTCTCCTATTGTATGCTAATTTTTTTTTGTTCGGGAACCTTTTTTGATATAACAGACGTTACTACTTTCAAATAAAACTAATTCGGTAATGCCTTTGTTGCACGACGTTGTTACTATTCTATTGTTTTAAAGAAAACTAATTTGGAAATGCTAATTTTTTTGTGTTTTTGTCCACGAACCTATGTAATAGACGTTATTACTATTCTATTATATGCTACATTTTTTTTGTCCAGGAACCTTTCAAATGTTTTTGTAACAAACATTCTTACTAGGAACCTTATTATTATTGTACATTAATTTTTTTTACCAGGCTCCTTTTAAATCTTTCTTGTACTATCAAACTTAGATACTAGGAACCTTTGTTGATGTACCAGACACTAATACTTTTTGATAAATTTCAAATTAAACTAATTCGGGAATACTAAATTCTGCATGGATACCACATGTACTTCAACTTGCTATCCACGTGTCTGTACTCGATCACATTTATTCCCATTCCAACCTGACAGAAACTAAGCTACCATGCAACACTTATTTTGTTAACTAAAAATGTACCATATCTTATAAAAAAAAAGTTGAGTTGTGGGTATAATAGTTATTGCTTCTACAATTGTACTTTGGAACGTCCTCTTTCTTTAAGTTTCAACATTCTAATATTAATAATCTCATGGGAGGGCTAAGAGAGAATAAGGCTCATTATCCCACTTGTATTATTATAATGTATTTTTACAATAACGAATGCGTGTAGAGTTCTTATGATCCAAAAATTGTGTTATTCCATATGAGGTTATATAAAAATTGTGCTATGGAATAGCACGATTTTTGGATCATAAGAACTCTACACGCATTCGTTATTGTAAAATGCCACGTTGTTTTAATTATTATGATGATTAAACTAAATCATCAACTCCAATGAAAATAAATCAACTCCATAACTCAAGGATAAGGTAACTACATGTCTCTCTCGTCTAGTGTTATGTTGGCATCCCAATGACCATGAAAATTAGGCCTTGTGCTTTGTACCACTTGTAATGACCAAAGGTCATTTTGTATCCCATTAAATAATATTTAATAATAAATTAAAAATACAAATTTCCATTTATTATACAACATGTGCAAATTTATTATAAATNCATCTCTTACGCGTTGAACCAGAGTTTGTTAGCGTCAAACTATATTTCATAGCTGGAAATGTTTTTCTCCGTGGTTTATGTCTTAGTATGGTTTCATAGTTATGAGAGCAAGTTGTGTTGTGTGAGTGATATAGTTGTTCTCTCCATTTTTTCCCTCTTGTAAATTGTGTTTTTGGTTCTATAGTTTCTCACGCTTCTGTGGTCATTCCGACCGACCGTCGTTCATTTGCATACTTAACCATTTTTATGGATGCGGCTTCCCGGACAGGTGTTATCGAACTATGGCAGCTCGTGTTCGGTGTATACATCTTGCACCCAGAAATTTCGTGCTCTATAATTCGACCCTACACTCCTCGAAGTTGCAACCGGGCCTCTGCCTGCGATTAGTTTGTCTATCCTACCTACCTTTCCATACTTACTCGAGTTTTCAAAGTTTGGTGGGTTGACGTGTTTTTGGGTTCATAAAATTTAAAAGCATGTGTCGCTCCCGTCCATCCCCGCTACCTTCCGCCCTTCCCAATAGACATTAATTATTCTTTGAAAAGTCACAACCGACCAGATAGGTTCGAAAAGATTGTCTTTAATAAGTGGAAATCTTGAGGACATATCCCATTAAAATGAATAGACAGGTGAATATTATGGGATCTGGTAATTTCTTTTTCCTGCATTTTGAATTTGCAAAAAAAATAAAAAAATAATTGGCTCTTTTGGTTTTCTTAAAGGCTTCGGCATAGTGCACGAACGTGTCACCCACAGAGGCCTTGACGTCATGTCCCTCTTTAATATTGTGCATATCTTAGATGTCAAATTTGAGAATCTGATCAAATATGGGAATGTTAATACGTTCTATTAGTCAGTATTCAATGTACATATTCGAAAAGATTGGGATTAATAAGCGAAAATATCGAGAACATCTGTCATTAAAACAAATTAACACAAAATCTATGAAAGATCATCTAGCGTTGCTTTTAAATACTTGTTGCCATTTCTCTCTATCATCAAAGAGTTGCGCTTTAGTGTGCCTTCATTCTAATGGTCCTGGTCATGAACATGTAAGACAACTTAGAGATGCGATTGAGGCCCAGATGAAAGAAGAGAGACTAGTTTTATGTGACGTGAGATTTGAATAAAAAAAAACTCTGTTATCCAACAGAAACTCAGAGAGGAGGAAAAAAAAAGAAAAAGTATCTTCTGGTTGGTGTTCTCCCTTTATTCGATGTTTTGCTTGGTTGAAAAGGTTTCCTGGAGATTTGTTTGTTGAACTTTTTTGTTTTCTTGCTGGGAGTTGTAATGGATATTCAGGTCACATGAAACATACTTCTTTGTTGAAGTATACAGTTTCTTTCAACAACACAGATTTGGCAAGTGTATCGATTTCTACAGATCACACAAGAATTGCTCTTCATCGGGGGCGTCACACTTACCATGCCTTGAAAAATGGTCTATGATGTTCGTAAACGATGTGAAATATTGCTCCATTTGAAAATGTAAATAGAGGCGGGTAACATAAACTATATGGGTGGATAAAACGACATATTATCACTACAAAAGTTTATATTTCAAAGTTTGTTGAGCTACTTCTGGGTGTGGTAACCAACTTGACAGAAAGCCATGTTCTTTGTCAAAGTTTGTTCAGTTTCCTCTTAATTTAGTTGCAGACTCCACATATTTGGTGTCACCTCTGAACATTCCAGACCTTTCTGTGGGTCGCCATATTTTCCACCACTATGACGAAAGATATATTCTGATGAAATCTGCAACATTTGATACACTTTCCAGATCTGTGTTGATGTGTTCTGCAACATTTGATACACTTTCCATACTTGTGCTGCCCGAAGAAGCCATGTACTTCAATAGAATAACATTTTGCAGCTGGCTTGCACGTTCATTCCAATCTACTGTAATAAAACAAAGAAATTCAACATACAAATCTTCAGGCAGGCTTTTCAATCAAATAGATGATTGAATACAGGGAGAATAACAGTTAGAACATACTTGATTTTTTTTCTCGTCCCATAGCTAACATCACAAAAAACGACTCCCTCGACTTTGAATTTGGCCTGGATCGCATTTCTAAGTTGTCTCGGATGTCAATGGTTAGGAACATTGCAAGGAAAGCACCTTAAACCCCAAGTTTTCGATGACAGAGGGAAATTAATACTTGAAAAATAATGGAATGTTGAATAACCAGCCATTGCAAGCAAGCCATATCTGGAAGAGACAAGCTATTCAAAAAACTGGGATATATCTAGTTGGCAGCACCAATTAAGTCCAAGACCAGAAATTGATATTTAACTCGTTTTTTACGAATAAAGGATTTGAACGTCAAGAAAAATGTCAACAAGCTTCATCAATGTACATATTTTTTTTGGTCAGCGGCAGGCCAAATTGCAATCATTGTGGCAAATAATCTCAGTTGTATTTTGTAACCCATATTATTTGAATATAGAATAATTGTGGTTTTTTTTTTAAGTGTTTTCCAATCTCTGGTATTGCTTTTCATTTTATTTTGTACCTTTTTTCCCCGTGTGTCGTTAAACATGGACGACAAGATTTTCTTTTTGCTCATCACTACTTCAATTTAAATAAAGGCTTCTTTGTTCGTTGCTTACATTTTACATTGAAGAATAATTTTTCATAGGCCATACTTATGTGGCGCGGGCCCTATACTTAAAGAAAGAAATTGGAGGACCCGTCCCGCTTTCATTCTTTGGGTCCCGTAAATAGAATGAATTAATGACTTACAACAAGGAAGCTCAAGTGTTGACTCAATGTTCCTGTTCAATATCTTGCATATATTGCAGCTTCTTCTGTTGGAATAAATATAAAAACTTCCTCTTGGGCAAAACTTAGCTAATTATCTGGCCACTGGGTCCCAGGTTTGCGATATTCAACAACTATGCTCCCTCTTTCGTCATATACATCTTGCAACCAAAGAGCTTCTGTGATCTACAATTTATGCTTTAACTAGTGATAACTCACCAGGGGTTCGAAAAGCTTGGCATTAATAAAGGAATGGCTGAAGCTTCCTTAATTACTTAAATCACACCAAATTTTTATTACATTTAGTTTAATTTAGATATTAATGTTTATGGAGAGTCGACGTTTTCTCAAGTCATTACAAAGAATACAAGATGAATATATGATAAGGAGTTTATCTCTTTGAAACCACAATTCAAATTCATGTTTCTTGTTGCGTTATATACATCTTGCAGTCAAACATTTCGTGGTTTCAACGAAATTTGCGAACCAAAGAGCATCCTGCAAATTGGGAGATCATTTGCATTTGAAACAGAAACAATCCATTGATATATATTAGTATGGATATTATTCAAATAAATATCAAAGATTTCTCCAATAATATATATTAGTATGAATACTATTAAAATAGATATCAAACCTTTCTCTTGGCCAATACTTAGCTAATTATCTGGCCACCAGGCCCCAGGTTGGCGATATCCAACACCTATGTCCCCTATTCCCTCATATACATATTGCAGCCAAAGAACTTCAGTGATCTACAATTTATGCTTTTACTAGTAAGAACTCACCAGGGGTTCGAAAACATTGCCATTAATAAACGGAAAAAAAAAGGTTTTTCAACTGGCAAATACTTATCCCTTTTCCCCTTTTCATTTTCCCGTCCATTATCGCTTTGTGGTTTTATACTTTTTCATCTTTATATGATTTTTGTTTGCAGGGCTCGTGGGCTGACATATCTTCATATCCATCTGTATCTCACATGACAAATCCGATCGGTCGTTGTTCCTTTCCATACTTAGTTAATTGTATGGCCACGGTTGTCGGGTTGGCGCATATGAACTTGCCTTTTCTTCTTCTCACCTATTATTGGTTTCTAGATATATACTTAGTCTCCTTTCTATGATACCTGGTTCCAGGGTTGGCGGGCTGACAAGTCTTCATCTCCATCTATATCCTCACATGACGAATTCGACCGACCGTTGTTCCTTTCCATACTTAGCCAATTTTATGTTCACCGTTTTTGGATTGGCGCTTACAAACTTGGATGTTTATTGTTCCGTTATATACATATTGAACTCAAAACATCTGTGATATACAATTCCACCCCAGGTTCGTTGTATACATTAACTTCGCTCAAAGTATCTGTCGCTGCCTTCCATCCCCACCAACTTCGCGTCCTTCCTAATATACATTAACTATGCTCTTACTGGTGACAACCGGACACACTGGAACGAAAGAATTGGCTCCTGCTGCTCCGCTATATACAAATTTACAACCAGACTCTGACATCGTCCCCTCTTCCGTGTTACACATTATGCATTGAAATGTTCTGAACTATACAATTTGGCCGTCAGGGCCTTGTGTCCTCTAGAGAAACCCTTTGACCGTATTTTGGATCCTCGCATTAGCGGGTTGGTGAAAACTCCAAGTCCTAATCATTGTTTCATGTTCTGCCCATCCCCATACTTCTTTCCAGATATGCAACACCAAAGGTTTAATACTAGAAAGACATCATGCAACAAGCGTAAAAAAATCGTCATTAATAAGCAAAAGTCGGGACAACCAACCATCCCAAGAGAACTTGTCCATAAACATGCAAAGAAGATCTTTCTTAGTGAAAGCAAGTCCTAGCTAGTGTTTTCGTGTTCCATACTTGCACACTTTTTCCATTGCAGGTTACCAGATTGACAGTCTCAAAATTGTGTTTCTAATTTTCGGCGAGTTGCAAAGAGCGCCCAGAGTTCCGCAATATACAATTTGTTCGCAAGAATGTATAAAAACTCTTCATTCTCTTCTCCCCCCCCTCTATTATCCCTCTCTGGTTCTATATTTAGTCGCAACTATATGATCACGGCCTCATGGATTCACAAATTGGAAACTCTTTATCTATATACTCACACCATGAGCCCGACTGACCGCGGTCCCTTTCCATACTTAGCCAATTATGTAATTACCAGGTCTCGGGTTTGCAATATCCAACACCTATGTCCCTTGTTCCCTCATATACATCTTGCACTCAAAGAACTTCCATGATTTGCAATTTATGCCTTTACTGGTGAGAACTCAGCAGGGGTTCGAAAGAATTTGCATTAATAAGCAAACAATAGATGTTCTTATGTGAGATACTTAGTGTTTTTTCCGTTGTATTCTTCCCATGTATTATCGCTTTCTAGTTATATACTTAGTCACCATTCTATGATCGCGGGTTCTAGCGTTAGCGTTGGCGTGTTGACATATCTTCATCTCCATCTATATCCTCACATGAGGAATTCGATCGACCGTTGTTCCTTTTCATACTTAGTCAATTTTATGCCCGCGGTTGTCGGGTTGGCGCTTTCGAACTCTGTTGCTTCTTGTTCCGTGATATACATTTTCCACTCAAAATTTCCGTGATCTACAATTCCACTGTGGACTCCGTCCTTTTTCCCTTTTTTTCTTCCCGTGTATTATGGGACTATAAAGTGTGGACATGAGATTTTATAGAGCATGTACGAAGTTTGCATTCCATACGTAGCCACTTTTTGGATCGCGGATTCTCGGGCGAGGGGGCTCAAAATTGTCCTCCATTGTTTTGTGCCCTGCAAATAGCACCCAGAATTCTGCGATATACAAATTGAATGCGGAATTCCCAGAATTCCGCATTCCATACAAATCCGACCGACCGTTGTTCCTTTTCATAATTAGTCAATTTTATGCCCGCGGTTGTCGGGTTTGCGCTTTCGAACTTTGTTGCTTCTTGTTCCATGATATACATTTTCCACTCAAAATTTTCGTGATCTACAATTCCACCACCAACTCCTTCATCCTTTTTCCCTTTTTTTCTTCTCATGTATTATGGGACTATAGAGTATGGACATGAGATTTTATTGAGCATGTATGGACTCTGCATTCCATACGTAGCCACTTTTTGGATCGCGGGTTCTCATGCGGGCGGGCTAAAAATTGGGCCTCCATTGTTCTGTGCCCTACAAATAGCACCCATAATTTTGTGACATACAAATTGACAAGCGGACCTGCAAGCTGGTTGGCTCAACATTGCACTTATTTTCAATACTAAATTAGCTCTTACTAG
Source organism: Picea sitchensis (assembly GCA_010110895.2). Lineage (NCBI taxonomy): Eukaryota > Viridiplantae > Streptophyta > Pinopsida > Pinales > Pinaceae > Picea > Picea sitchensis. Next base: position 111,136 of record SNQJ01S0005139.1, on the reverse strand, counting down.
TGACAATTGGACACACTTGTACAAAACAGTTGACATCACACCCTCAACAATATAGAAATTGACTACCGGATTCCGACATCGTCCGCTCTTCTGTGTCACAGATTATGCATTCAAATGTTCCGATTGATACAATTTGAACGTCAGGGCCTCACTTCTTCTGGAGAGACCTTGTCAGCCTTTTTTGGATCCTCCTATTGTCGGGTTCACGAAATGTTCAATTCTTGGATATTGTTTCGGGTTGGCCCTTTCAAATTTTGCTTGTTCTTCTTCCATAATATACATCTTGCACTCGAAATTTTCGTTCTCTACAATTCCACTGAGCACTCAGCCCTTTTTCCCTTTTCTTCTTTCTACGTGTTATCGCCTTTTGGTTATAAACTTAGTTGCCTTTCTATGATCGCGGGTACCAGCGTTGTCGGGCTGACATATCTTCATTTCCATCTATATCCTCACATGACGAATCCGATCGACCATTGTTCCTTTCCATACTTATCCAATTTTATGGCCATGCGTGTCGGGTTGGCCCTTTTGAACTCTGTTGCTTATTGTTCCGTGATATACATATTGAACTCAAAAATTTTGTCATCTACAATTACACCATGGATTCCTCAAACTCGCAAGCTTCATTCTACCACGGTACAGAAATGTTTCAAAGTATCTGTCGTTGCCTTCCATCCCCACTAACTTTCTGTCATTCCTAATATACATTGGTTGTGCATTCGGCCCTCCACAATGGTACGAAACAGTTGGCATTCGGCCCTCCACAATATACAAATTGACTACCGGGTTCACATCTTGTTCTCAAAATTTCTGTGATCTACAATTCCACCATGGACTCCTTAGTCCTTTTTCCCTTTTCTTCTTCCTGTGTATTATGGATTTTTGGTTATATACTTAATCGCATTTCTATGATCGTGGGTTCCAGCGTTGGCGGGCTAGCATATCCTTATCTCCATCTATATAATCACATGACGAATCTGACCGACCGTTGTTGCTTTCCATACTTAACCAATTATATGGCCGTGGTTGCCGGGTTGGCGGTTTCGAACTCGGTTGCTTCTTGTTTCGTGATGTACATCGTGCACTCAAAAATTCTGTGATCTACAATTCCATTGCGACTCCTTTAACTCGCAAGCTTCACGCTACCACGATTCACAAATGTTTCAAAGTATCTGTCGTTGCCTTCCATCCCAACTAACTTCTTGTCCTTCATAATATACATTGGGTATGCTCTTACTAGTGACAACTGCACACGCTAATACGAAACAGTTCGCATCCTCCCCTCTACAATATACAAATTGACTACCGGGTTCTGACATCATCCCCTCTTCCGTGTTACAGATTATGCATTGAAATGTTCTAAATGATACAATTTGACCGTCGGGACCTCACGTCTTCTGGGGAGACCTTTTCAACCTATTTTGGATCCTCGTGTTGACGGGTTCACGAAATCTCCAATTCTTAGTCACTGTTTTGGGTTTGCACATTCAAACTCTGTTGCTTCTTGTTCTGTGATATACATATTGCACTCAAAAATTTTGTGATTTACAATTCCACCACAGACTCCTTAAGTCCTTTTTCCCTTTTCTTCTTCCCATGTATTATCGCTTTGTGGTTATATACTTAGTTGCTTTTCTATGATGGCAGGTTCCAGCATTGGCGAGCTGACATATCTTCATCTCCACTATATCCTCACATGACAAATCCAACCGACCATTGTTCCTTTCCATACTTAGCCAATTTTATGGTCGTGCTTGTCAGGTTGGCACTTTCAAACTCTGTTGCTTCTTGTTCTGTGATATACATATTGCATTCAAAATTTCCGTGATTTACAATTCCACCGTGGACTCCTTAGTCATTTTTCCCTTTTCTTCTTCCCATGTATTATCGCTTTGTGGTTATATACTTAGTCAATTTTCTATGATCGTGGGTTCCAGCGTTGGTGGGCTGGCATATCTTCATCTCCATCTATATCCTCACATGACAAATCCGACCGACTGTTGTTCCTTTCCATACTTAGCCAATTTTATGGCCGTGGTTTTCACGTTGAAGCTTTCTAACTCTGTTGCTTCTTGTTCTATGCTCTACATCATGCACTCAAAACTTTTGTCATCTACAATTCCACCATGGACTCCTCGAACTCGCAAGGTTCACTCTACCATGACTCACAAATGTTTCAAAGTATATGTCGCTGCCTTCCATCCCCACTAACTTCTTGTCCTTCCTGATATACATTAGTTATGCTCTTACTAGTGATATACAAATTTCCCTCTGGACTGTCCTACCATACCCTCTTTGGTGTTATGCGTATTGCACTCAAAAACTTCCGAGACATACAATTTGATCCTCGCTCCCTCACCTCCAATGGTTGTACCTTGTAACCCTAATTTGAAGTTGTTTTTTCTCATACCCGCGACCTCCGTACTTTCTTAGTATGCAATTAGAAACCTTTCATGGTAATAGTTGACCATGCAAGAACCGTCAACATTTTCATTAATGAACGAAACGCTCGAGGAGATCTCCCATTATTATGCATTAAACCAAGATCTGCGGAGATTTATTTTGTCCCTTCTGATTATTCATCTCGAACACGCGTCGTCGTGTTGGCCCGCTCAAGAAATATACAATGCTTAATGGCTCATTGCCGTATCTGTCATGTTCACATTTCTATGTATGCAATTACTAGTGTTTAATGATAACAACGCATCATGCAACAGTCGTCCAAATTATCATTAATGAACAAAAGTCTCGAGGAGATCTCTCATTCACACGCATTGGACCAAGATTTGTGCAAGGTTATATTATCCCTTCCAACTTTTCATTTCATTCATCATCTGGAGCAAACAAACATTCTTGTAGACTTATGGAAGCAGGTCGACGATAGTTTTGTGGAGATACGGTAAATATCTTCGGACATCAGGACCAAAACTTCCACTGGTCCAGGGCATACTTTTACTATTCATCCCATTCGGGCAAGAACAAAGTGATTTGGACCTCTAGAATCACTCATACAGGTTGCTTCCCTGAGGTTTTTGATTGTAAGGAGGCGGTCTCTTGGTGCGTCAAAAAATATATTCCAAGCCAAAGAATTATTCCACTGCGCGACCATTCTCCTATTTCTTTGTCGCCTCAGGTCTTCCGCAAGATGTTAAAATTATCAGAGCCAACATTAGCGTTCAGAGGACAAGACTGCAAGCAGTTCCTATAAAAACATGATAACGGATTGGACATCTTGGCCGAGTTCCTCGAAGACCCAACAACAGTTCCTCAAGATATCACAAAGTTGTAGGTAAGTTCCTTTAGAAATCCATTCCAGGAAATTGCTTGGTTGTTTACACGAATAACGGGGCAGGCATCCATGACAAGCATTTCCCATATAATTATTTATATTTTGTACTTCACAGTCAAGGAACAATTCATTTTCGATTGGGGGAAGCTAATTTCCATTGAGATCTATTCCCAGTTGTCACGATTCAAAGAATCGAATAAATTTTATATGTCATCCTACTTGATTTTCACAATAGTGCATTGTTGTCCATTTCCAAAATTTTCTCTTTCCAATAAAATAAACTGTGGATTCGACCCAGTAACATTTTGGTACCAGGCCCTGTGGAAGCACAAGGCCTCCCATTGCTTTTATGAACTTTTTAATGGTTTTGTCTCAGTTTTCAAAGATTTGTTGTTAGGGAAGGATGCTCCCCGGATGTCTAGCCAGGCAACCAAGTTTTTGAACAGGAAGGGCATACTTGAACAAAAGGAAAATCATAGTGTACTCATGGTCTTTGGCTCTAAGGAAAATCATGCTTTCCTTCCATGCCATATCAGGGACAAGATGTTTGTTGCAGAAATAGCAAGGAAATACAACCACTGGTTTCATTTTTTCCATGACAAGAAAAAAAAAACAGTTCATTCCTCTGCCCTGGAAAATCGAAGACTTCGTGTGCAGAAACGTCAACAAGATTGACAAATTTGTTGGTCATTTCAATAAATTGAACCTAAGGTATGATAAAAGGCTAAAAGGGTTTGACCCTAATGGAATTTTTCAAGAACATTTACTAGAAGTTGGCTTTAACAGCTCTTTTATCCATAGACACCTAACCAAAGACAGGGACAGTGACAACAACAATGCTACTTCTGGCAATTGCGACGTAGAGACATTGCAAAGCACGATTGAATTGTACAGACAACAGGGAAAAGTATCCAGTGAGAAGAGTGCCCAATCCCCAGCCAACACTCTCAAGAGCATGACATCATGGAGCATCGCTTCAACGGCCCACCCCAGTAAGAAAGCAACCCACAAATCTTCGAACGGAGGAGGAGATAAGAACCCTCCTCGCATAAAAATTGATAGTTCTCACAAAATTTCACTGACGAAGAAGAGAAAAAACAATGCAGGGTAGGCAGACGAACCGGAAATTGAAAGTGAATAGGTGCAACTTGAAATTGAAACTGAGCACATGCACAAAATTGGGTCGTCCACAGTGGAAATAGCTGAGACCGAAATTTTTGACGAAGATGAATCCTTCGTATTCCAGAGCGTTGTTTTTGACAGCCAATCTAAAAGTATGGTCATTGAAAAGAGAGACGTAACAAACAGGAAAGACAAATCTCGCACAAAGATTAACTTTAGGAAAATCTGGCCATCCCAAATCTCCCTATTTCACCAAGTAACCGATGATGCTCTTCATGATTCCATTGGAGGATATGAAGCGGAAAATGCCAGAGTGAAAGAACGCCTCAACGAATTTGAGAAGGCTTTCATTGCAACCCCATAATTTCCCAGTCCTTTAGCAAAAAACGTGCCTGCTACCACTACAACCAAGATGAAAGTATCCTCTACCCTCCTTGCATGCTCTAGAGCCATTGTAGAGAATAACATAAACAAAAGAATGTAGCTAGTTGTTGAAGCCTCAGAAACATCGCAAAATTTAGTTTCCTTTGGAAAGAAGGCAAATGATTTGCTCGAACATTTGGAGGCGAATTTAAAAAATGATCAGCGTTTATGTGAAGAGGTGCTGACCCATTTTTCCAATTATGTCGTCAACACATCGGAACTGAAAAGAAGACAAGAGAACTCCCCTCCCCAAAGCGGACCAAAAAATTAAAAGCATGCTCGCAAAAGAAAGTTAAGAACCTGGAGCTCATTGTCGAATCATGTAAACAAGCCATATCAAAAAAAGAAGATTTATTCACAAGCCTGATCCAAATAGACTTAGCCAGAAGTACCAACGAGGTTCAAGACCCAAACTTAATTCTCAAATCCTTGTTAATAACCCAAGAAGCCTTCCATGAACAACTTGATATTTTAAAGGGGTTGTCTTTTGAAAAGTTTTACGGCATAGTCGAACATCGTGTAGATGAGCTCGAGCGTTGGGTACTGGACTATGCAACACACAATGAAGAAATTGAACAGAGTCTGCATAGTATTTCAGTGGATCTAAGGAAATTACAAAACGACCTTTACGACATATAAATCTGGGATGAAATCAACATGGCCCCCATAAGAAGCTACATCGAATAATGGTTCCAACAGAGAATGGACAACCTCATCCAGGAAGGGAAACAACCGGTCGACATGACTCCACTGACCATCGACGACAACAACAAAAATGCATCGGCTTCATAGTAAGTCTACACTGACATCTTGTTTTCTTTATCAATCCAGTTTAAGTCTATATTGTCGTCTTCTTTTCTTTATCAATCCAGTTATTACCACTTTAAATAGAAAATTGTAACCAAAGACTCATAACTTCCAATTTCTTATTTTCAGGTCTTCCTCTCTACCGTCGCGCACTTCTTCTTTTGACATTCATAATTCTTGTACTTATTTCTTTTTATGGTCCGCGGGAGCCCCAATCCCGATCTATATGACAAACGCATTTAAATTTCTAGAAATATGTAACAAACATTATTAATTTTTGATAAATTTCAAAGAAAACTGATTCATAATGCCTTTATTGTATGCTAAATTTTGGGTGTCCAGGAACCTTTGTTGTTTGTTCCAAAGAAAACTAATTCAGGAATGCCACATTTTTTGTGTCCTATTGTATGCTAATTTTTTTTTGTCCAGAAACCTTTGTTGATATAACAGACGTTACTACTTTCAAAGAAAACTAATTCAGTAATGCCTTTGTTGCACGACGTTGTTACTATTCTATTGTTTTAAAAAAGACTAATTTGGAAATGCTAATTTTTTTGTGGTTTTGTCCACGAACCTATGTAACAGATGTTATTACTATTATATTGTATGCTACATTTTTTTTGTCCAGGAACCTTTCAAATGTTCTTGTAACAAACGTCCTTACTAGGAACCTTATTATTATTGTACACTAATTTTTTTTTTTTCCAGACTCTTTTTAAATCTTTCCTGTACTATCAAACTTAGATACTAGGAACCTTTATTGATGTACTAGACACTAATATTTTTTGATAAATTTCAAATTAAACTAATTCGGGAATATTAAATTCTGCATGGATACCACATGTACTTCAACTTGCTACCCACATGTCTGTATTCGGTCGCATTTATTCCCATTCCAACCTGACAGAAACTACACTACCATGCAACACTTATTTTGTTAACTAAAAATGTACCATATCTTATAAAAAAAAGTTGAGTTGTGGGTATAATAGTTATTGCTTCTACAATTGTACTTTGGAACGTCCTCTTTCTTTAAGTTTCAACATTCTAAGATTAATAATCTCATGGGAGGGCTAAGAGAGAATAAGGCTCATCATCCCACTTGTATTATTATAATGTATTTTTACAATAACGAATGCGTGTAGAGTTCTTATGATCCAAAAATTGTGTTATTCCATATGAGGTTATATAAAAATTGTGCTATGGAATAGCACGATTTTTGGATCATAAGAACTCTACACGCATTCGTTATTGTAAAATGCCACGTTGTTTTAATTATTATGATGATTAAACTAAATCATCAACTCCAATGAAAATAAATCAACTCCATAACTCAAGGATAAGGTAACTACATGTCTCTCTCGTCTGGTGTTATGTTGGCCGCCCAATGACCATGAAAATTAGGCCTTGTGATTTGTACCACTTGTAATGGCCAAAGGTCATTTTGTATCCCATTAAATAATATTTAATAATAAATTTAAAATATAAATTTCCATTTATTATACAACATGTGCAAATTTATTATAAATGGCATAGTTATCAAACATGTGCAAATACATTTCAATGTTATCTTCATCAACATAGAATGCCACATAAATAACTTTTAGCACATGGTCAATGAACGATACANAAATTTCCATTTATTATACAACATGTGCAAATTTATTATAAATGGCATAGTTATCAAACATGTGCAAATACATTTCAATGTTATCTTCATCAACATAGAATGCCACATAAATAACTTTTAGCACATGGTCAATGAACGATACAATGAGTAATCCATGGCATAGTTATCGAACATATGCAAATACATTTCAAATTTCAATGTTATCTTCATCAATATAGAATGCCACATAAATAAATTTTAACACATGGTCAATGAACGATACAATGAGTAATCCATGCACAAGAATAAGAAATCCATGTTCCACCAATGATCCATTAATTAAGAATGCATGTTGCATAAAACTAATAGGGTTATTATGCATTATAAATAATCATCTTCAAATAAGTATTCATATGTTAACTAACAGTAGAATCCAACCTAATTCATATGCCCACTTAATCCATTGGCCACCCTTAATTTGGAGTGCATGGACAATTCTCTAAACTCTCAGCATTATATCTTTTACTGGCGTTAAATTTCAAAAAACAAATTAGTTATCTAGTCAACAATAATCGAAATGATCTAAACTATGAAAAAACAACAATAACAAAGTATTCACAAAAACATCATAAATGCATGTTAACTTGGAAAAAAAGAGAGCTTGGTTTGACTATTAATAATATTAATGTGTACCAAAAAGGAGAAAAAAAAGAGAGTGGGCGACCTACATTGTAAACATGGGCTAGCTATAGCCAAAATACCCAAGTAAAATAGTCAAAAAGTGGGTTGGCTTATGCCAAAACACCCATGAAGTACAAAAGTGAATATCCTTTAGACAAAAAAGAAATATGAAACATAAAATAAACATTAAAAATTAACCCCAACTAGTAGTAGGGAGCGATAGGGATGGTTGTGATCATCTAGAGTTGGGTCCCATCCAATCTATGGTAGGTCATCTTCCATGGGTTGTACAACATCCCATCCCTCAATAGTCACTTGAGGTCTAGGACCTTCTAGGATCACAAGAGCCAAGGTCAAGAAGTCATTGTCCACATACTAGGGTGAGCCAATGAAGAGGTTGTGTGCATGCACATGATGTTCTTGAACCAATCTACTGGCACAATGCATAGGATTTCTTATTGGAGAGCTTATAGAAGTAGGACAAAAAGGCACATAGGAAAGAATAGGCTCAAGTCTAGAAGGCACGTGACTCATAGTACATGGGGGGGGCATACTAGTGATTCGTGAACCGAAAGATGTTGTAGGTGATCCATATCCAAGCACAACTTGTGTGATTGTACCTCAATTTCTAAGGACAACTTGGCACAAAACATACTATCATCGTACCAATAAAAGCCTTATGTGATAGAAAAAATAAATACATTATTATTCCTTTGTCTCCACGGCCAAAATAAAATCTCAACCCTAATAAGTTCCCAAGCAAAATGGAAATCCAAATCCTAGGGAGTACAGTCGTTAAGTAAGGTAGCCCACTAGGATAAAGAAGTAGGAAGGTATTACTATCAAAGAGACTCCACCCATGCCCAAGAAAATTTAGCTAACATGAAGAACCATAACACATGCTTCAAGGTTCAAGCCATTTGTAGTGTGGACATCGTAGGCTATGTATTCCTAGGTATGTTAATATTTTATCTTGAGGAGACCCCCCAGAGAAAGACACTAGGAAAATAATGATTTTTTAGGTTCTAACAAGAGCTTATAGATACTACATAGCTTGAAAATATAGGTTTTCCATTTGTATTTCAACCCCCAAATCTTATTCAAACAACCTTCAAGGGATAACTTTAAGTAGAGCCACTTGTAGCCCATGGTTAACCTGTATTTCATGAAATTCATGTCCTTGGCCCACTTCCAATCCATCTACCATGCTCACAATGTAGTGAGGCCAAGCCTTAGAGAACAATGTTCCATAATCAAACTCTACACATGTTCTTCAATAATCTTTTATAAGTTGACAATATGGAACTTAAGATTCAAATCAAACCAAATATTCTAGGTTCAAGTTTGATCAACCACCAAATCATTCAGCATGCAAATCTCTTTTCGATAAAACCTATGGGCCAAGACTTAGGGGATTCATACCAGGGATTTCCATTATCAATGATGACTGGAGACCAACATAGATAGTGGGAATTGAATGAAAGACTTGATTGAAGAGTTGGATCCTTCCAAGATAGAAAGGGATTAATGGCCTCCCAAGCCTTCCAAATGCTTTGAACCACAAATGAAACTTGGATTTTGATTACAATAGGAGTGGCTACAAAGTCTCCAAAAGAAGTTCATTCCAAGAAGATTTCAAGGGGATCCTTGGCCAACGAAACATGACAAGGATCTCATAGGCCTCTTTTGCATCAACATCTCTAGTAGTCCACTTAACACACAATACTTGGGCTCTGAGCCAAGTTTTGATAATGCCTAGACCTAAACATTACCTCAGATTGCAATAGAGCTCCCAATTAACCCAATGAAAACCATTTCTTTGTTCTATATTAGACCAAAGAAAAGAGTGAAGATATTTTTCCAACCAAGAGTAGTCTACAAGTGAAGACACCTAACAAGAAGAGTAGTACACATAAGTGGCTACTAGGATTTTGATGCAAATCTAGAATTTGGTAGCTAGAGAGAATGGATTAGTAATCCATTTCTTAATCTTCTTTCAACCTGCTAGACTACAACATCCCATAGGTCTTTAGGAGAGGCTCCAAAGGCAACAAGATTACCTAAAAACTTGAAGACTTGTCCTTATTGAATATAGGTATGATTCTGGTCAAAGAGCCAGCCAGGCATCGGCCTTCATCTTTTCCAATAACATTGCATCTTGTCATGTTGAATATTCAAGCCTAAATATAGGAATAAAGTATTAATACAATCCTTAATACTTCCCCAAGAGGTTTGGTCCTCAAGAATTTAAAAAAATGAATCTTCAAGAAATTTCTCATTAACCAACTAGCCAACATCCAATTATTGAAAAGGAATTCCTTTCACCATGCCAGAACTAACTTGGTGGTTGAATAGATATCCTGGAGCTTTGGTTCCTAGCACATAAAGGGACATGTCCAATGAGTATCCTTTCCATATAGAGTGGATAGGATAACCACTCCACATTTTCCATGATTGATGGAAAGACAAGTAGTGGTATCAACAAAAAACGTTTCCACACCATGAATAAAATAAGGCCCAAACCCTAACACTTTCAACATGGAAAAAAATAAAAGGCCACACAACCCTGTCATGGGATTTCTCAAAGCCAATTTTAATGAACAATGCATCCAACCCTGTCATGGGATTTCCCAAAACCAATTTTAATGAACAATGCATCCAAGTTAGATGATCTAGCTTACTCCATACCCTCCCACACAACTATGGTGTTGTACACGATGTAGCACCCTTTAATGAAGCTTGTTTGCTTAGGATGAATCATTTTTGGCAATAAGTGTTTGATCCTCAAAGCCAATGCTTTGGCCATAATTTTGTATGACAAGTTAAGCAAGGTAATGGGTCTCCAGTCAATAATGAGCTTTGATTCACCAACCTTGAGATAAATTTGATTAGACCTTGATTTGACATGGTCCATAGGGATTGAGATGTTAAGGCTTTGTGATAGAATTTGAACAAGTCTAATCCCACAATCCTACTTGAATTTTCAAAATTCACATGGAAATCCATGTAATCCAAGGTATTTTCCATCTTCCATTTCATGCCAGGTGGATTTGAGCTCATTAAGTGATAATTACACATCAAAATCTCACCATCGATCCTTTGATACTTTGCAGGGCATAATGTCAAGGAACTTTTGAATAGCTTCCCACTTTTCTTCAAAAAGAACTTAACCCTAAAAGAATACTATGTAGTGCTCAACAAACTTGACGTCAGTGGATTCAACATTTGTGTTATGACCATGAGTTGTTTTAAGTCTTAGGATGCACTCCCTTACTTATTTGGGGGTAGTACTTTGAACAAGGCTTTGGTAGGTTGGTTTCCTCTTCTAATCCAAATGAGTCATCCAAAAATTTGGGCACCTTTTGCTCAATAGACATCATCCACCCAAAACATATGTCATAACTTCATTACATGCATTTTCTTATCCTCATCATAAGGGGGCCAACATAACTCCTTCTAAAACCTTTCCAGTTCTGCCTACATTCTCTTATTACATTCCTTTATATTCTATCTATTGGGAAACCGTAGGCCCTCGGAATGGCCACCATGCATGAAATGCCATCTTCCCACCAAAGCATCCTACATGTGACTCCACGTGGTCGACGGACCAAATTCCAAACAGTATGAATACATGAAAGGTAGTCGTGACTCTAGAGATGGGATACATTAAGGATTTATCGAGTTCTTAATAGTTTCATTTTTTGTGCATCCCATGAAAGAGATAGCCAAACCAATTGATGGTTAGAGAGGGTGGCCATGGAAACCACATGCACCACTCGATCACCATTTTCATCAAAATAGAATAAATTATTCTCAGAGAGAATATCTCTATCTAAACATTGATAAATTTTGTCAACACCTTTGTGAAAGTTCATCTAAATAAACCAAGTTTACACAAAATAGAATAAATTATTCTGAGAGAGAATATATCTATCTAGACATTGATAAATTTTGTCAACACCTTTGTGAAAGTTCATCTAAGTAAACCAAGTTTCCATTGAATCATGCTTGTAGTTTCGATTGGGATCATATAACCCATGGTAAGCCTTAAAAGAAACCTAGTCTTACTTCTCACGAGAGGGAAACTGGATTCGTAACACTCCCTTTTTTTCTTTAGAAAAATTATGTCATGTTAAAATCTCCATAGAGAAGCCACGACACATCAATAAGTTCAATGGCTATCCAACGCAATAAGGTTGTCCTTTCTCTAAAGTTATTAGAAGCATAGGGATTCACCAACCCAATGAGATGGTTGTCTAGATTAAGCACAACCTGAACAAGTCTCTTTGAGGCGTCAAAATGCTAGTCAACAACTAAATTAACAAATTTAGGAGAAACCATAATAACAACCACTC
>SNQJ01S0005139.1:76302-88859 GCA_010110895.2 Picea sitchensis | reverse complement strand
ATCTTAATAGTATTTTATGGAGAGTCCCTTGAAAAAGAATGTAACAACAAATCCAATTGCGGATGCAACATCCCAACATTGCAAACCCTAGGTAAAGAAGAACAAGCAACAAATAACAACCCAGTTAAGAAGCACCAAAATGCCCAACTGCAGTCGCAGGACCCGAACCCTGCAAATTTGAATCAAACAACAATAAACAACACACAATGAACAAACAAGCAAGCAACAACCAGTCCACCAGGAATGACGTAGTTCCAATCGCGGTTGTAGAACCCCAAACATGCAAATTGCAACAACACGAACAACCAAACAACAACAACAACAACAACAACAACAACAACAACCAATTAAGAAATCAGTGGAGATGCAAAAAACAAGCATGAACTAGTGAACCAGCAATGGTGTTGAAGCATATAAATAAATAAAACGGAAGAAAATGTATTGTAACAAGCCTGCTAAGTAAACATTCAATGCTGCCAAGCCTGTTAGGTAAACATTTAAGTCTGTCAGAAATGCTCTGTAAACATTTAAGAAAAAAATGCAATGTGGCAGGTCTCTGAGGTATCCCAAAAATTTATTATAATTTATGTAACAATAGTTCGAACAATAGAGAATGTATTCGAAGGCCAAAATTTGCATATGCCAGCATATCAAACATTGCCATAAATTTACCTAGCAGAAAAATGTAAACCAAACATTCGAACTAATGCTAGCATTAATCTACCTTAGACCAATGCATAAGAAAATATATCATTCAAAAATACCATATACGATCAAATACTTTAGATATGCCAACATATATAACATTGGGAATAGCGAAGCCGACAATAAGACCTCCATTCCGTTGTCCAATCAGATCATGACAAATATGATACTTTTTATTATATAAAAATCAATGTTTTCAATTCCCTAGTTCCAACAATAGATAATATGCAAATATTTATGGTCAAATGACAGACTAATATGAAGTCAACGAATTATTGATCGATATAGTCCCTCTATGCCTATGGGAGGGACTAATAAGGGAGAGACAATCAAGACCTCGAGTTTTTTTATAATCATTAGATATACCAAGTCAACGTTGGGAAGAGATTTCAATTGATTTTATTATCTATAGCAAGTCCAAAGGAAAGAATATCATCATTGTAGTAGTGGTTCGACTCATAGTAGCCACAATGCTCATGGAAAGAGTTCATAAGCTACATGGAATCCCTAAGATCATTATAAGTAACATAGGTCCAATTTTCATTGGAAATTTTGGACAAAATTATATTTTGGTTTGGGTACTCAATTGGCTCACAACTCCTACTACCATCCTCATTCCAATGGGAAAATATTGACTGTGAATAAATTTCTAGAAGGGTATCTTCATTGCTTTGCATCTAATAAACAAACAAAATGTGTCAAGTGGTTTCCCTTGGTAGAATGGCGGTACAACACGTCCTTCCATACTTCATAAAAAATGCCCCCATTTATGGCAATTTATGGATATCATCCTCCATTCATCACATCACCCTTGAAAGGCTGAGCGAAGGTTCAAGTAGTGGAGGACCACATAGAGCACCAAAAATAGGTTTTCAAACAATTGAAGGACAACTTGGTTATAACACAAAATAGGATGAAACAACAAATAGATCAACATCGTAGAGAAAGGGAATTTGAAGTGGGGGATTGGGTAATTCTGAGGACACAACCATACAAACTGATGTCCCTCAAGAAACAAAATAAGGACAATAAATTAGCACCCAAGTATTATGGTCCCTATAAGGTGTTGCAAATGATTGGAAGTATGGCTTACAAATTGGAGTTACCTCCATCTTCACATGTACATCTAGTCTTCCATGTTTCGTTCTTATATAAGGTAATCGGTGACACGATATTAATTCAAACTATTTCACCAAAGATCAATGAAGAAGGGAAAAACAAATTAGAACTAGAAACAATCCTTGAAACAAGGGTTAAGCAACTACGAAATTGAGCAATTACTGAGTACCTCATCAAGTGGAAGAACCTACCAATAGAAGAAGCAACATGGGAAGATGAGTTCTTCATGCAAAAACATCTGCAACTAATCAAGTATTGAGGGAAACACTTGTTTGAAAGGGAGGGGCATGTTAAGGCCCTATACAAATCCCCATGTTAAGCATAGATCCCCATTTAAATCCCTAGAGATTGAGTTGTTGTATTCCTATTGTTATATTAGTATTGTCGGTTAGACCTTTTAATTGTAATTGTACATTTTGTCTCCTATATATATTTACCAAGGAGACCTGGTTTCGAGATAATTTCATCTTGTACATTTGTTCTATTGCAAAAGGAGGTTTCCCCCTCAAAGAGGCTTCACATTCATTCTTATCTTTTTATCAAGGCATAGAGTTACCAAACTCTATCTTTTTATGTTATTTAGTCATTTGGTGCATAGCAGAGCCCTTGGTTTATAACCACACCTAGAGAGTGTTGGTGAAAAGCCTCCTTTTAAATACCAAGAAGGTCATGACCAATGAACTTCCAAGTATCCTTGTATAATTCAAAAGGGAAAGCATCAATCCCAAGGGATTTTTCATACACCATGTCATGAAGGGCCACAACCAATTCATCCAAGGTCAAGGCTGTTAGGATTCGATCCTAACCCCTCTTAGTTGGTTATTAGTTAGCATGGTATATGTTTTCTAAGTAATAAAGGTCGGAATTAGTTAATAAGGCCTATTAAATAAATGTGAACAAGTCAATGTAAGAAGACCCAATAGAAGCTCCCGCTTCTAGAAGGATCTTCCTCTAGAATGTTCCTTAGAAGATAGAATTAGTATAAATAAGAGTAAGAGGTATGAGAAATATTTTCTTGAGAATTATTGTAATAGAGCTCTGCTCTGTTGGAGGTTTCCTCCTCGAAGAGGCAAGTGAACATTGCTTTATTTGAATAAATGTATCATCTTTTGTTTTTCTCTTCTCAATAATGTTTTTTACATTGACCTCTACTAAATATCCTTGTTTCTGGATATTATATTACATCTGGTACCTTACAAGTGGTATCAGAGCTCTTTCTTGGGCAAGAATTGTGGGTTAATTTTTTTCCAGGGTAGAGACATATTCCGACGTCTTTACGCTACAGATATATGTAGTTCAATGCATAAATCCATGGTCAGGGAAGCATACACGCATGGAATACAAGGGGTATTTAATCTCACATTGTTGGACACCCTTGTAACCCCTATTGGTACCCCTTCGAGTGGTAGCGCATAAGAAAACACTTGTATACAGACTGACCTAGATATCCTGAAACCATCCATAGATCAACCGATTGGTTGCTTGACTGCTATAGTTCCACCGAGAACAACACTTAGGAAGATACTCCCTAGTACCTGGGTAATAGGGTAGTATGGCTAAGGGTACGATCAAGCCTCCTTATTTAGTGCTCTGAGATATTGGGTCGAGTACTATTGTTCGACCCTGCATGTATATCAGAGAGATATAACATAGGGAAAACCCTTGTTTGTAGGAACCCTGAAAACCCTAGCCCTTGGGACGTGAAAAAAATAGAGAAGGAAGAGAGAATATTTATTATCGTTCCACCTAGCCTCCTGCATTATGGTTGTGAATTAACTACACATTTGTTACAATTAATAATTTGGGCATTTCAACACTACAAAATTATTTAGATTGGAGTATAACTCCACAAGAGTTTAAAAACAAAGTCTGGCATCTGGCCACACCCTTATTGGCAACCCATCCCATTGGATTCATCTTTCTTTCCTAATCGCAACGATACCTATCCATTTTACACGTTTTTTCATGTGGTCCCGACCCCCTTCCCAACAACCTTAATTGGGAACTTTGCCATTGGATTCATCTCTTTATCATGATTGGTGTGGTACCTATCACTTTTTCAGCCTATTTTTGTCAGTGGAGTCGACCCCCCTTCCCACCACCCTCATTTTCCAACTATCCCACCTGAATCCCTATCTTGTGTTGATCATTATGGTATCACTCTACCTTAGCCTCCCCAATGGCCCCTACCACCTACTCTCAGAACCTGGACGAGTTGGACACTAAGGTAAACCAAATTTCCAATGAAATGAAACAACACATGAACTCCCTCGACCAGAACTTAGAAACCCTCACCCATAAATTGAACTTACTCACCAAGGAAGTCCATGACCTTGTGCTACACATCAAGGGTAAGAAACCATAGTACCATCATGAGGCTCCTCACTCTTCCCATTATGAACATACTCATCCTTCCCATTCCCCTTGGGGTTCTCCAAATTCGTGGAATAAGGTGCCCAAAGTTGAGATGCACAAATTTGATGGATCAGACACTGAGTGGGTATCCCAAATGGAAAACTACTTCTCTCTCCATAATATTTGGGATGATGAGAATAGATTTCATGTGGGGGTTATGTACCTGGATCAAGAATGATGGAAATGGAGAAAATGGCATAAGAAATGCTATCCAGGACAACCAACTTGGACCATGTTCACCAAGGTAGTATGTGCCCATTTTGATAGGGAATCTCATTTTTTGGGACGCCTCACCAAGTTGAAACAAACAAGGTTAGTAGAAGACTTCATCACCGCATTTGAACAGTTGTCTATTATAAAATAAGGCTTATCTGATGAGTTCTATCTTGAATTCTTTATTAATGGCTTAAAGGATGCCATTCAGGCTCATGTTTTCATGCACCATCCTGTTACTTGGTTGCAGACGTGAAAATTAGCATTGGAGGCTGAGACCATTCTTCATGCCCAACCCCTTCATTCTACAGTTGCCAACTTCCCTCGTTCAAGGGCTACTCCTGTTCCGACCTAAAATTTTAAATTCCAAAAGGTATCTCCAATAAAAATGGATGAACGTTGGAATCAAGTACTTTGCTATTACTATGATGAAAAGTATTCATCATGCCATAAATGTTGTGAACAAAATTTCTTCCAAATTGATGGGTTAGCATCCACCTCCACCAAGGAAAACTCGTCAGGTGAGGCCACAGACTCCGAGGACACACCTCCCACCTCCCACTTCCCTCATTCCTTATCTAGTCACATATCCTATGGAACCAGAGGAACCTGTCATATCTCGCCATGCCCTAGCGGGTATTTATGCTCCCAGACATTAAAAATCAATGGCTACATCAAACATCAGTCAGTCGTGGTGTTGATTGATAGTGGTAGCACCCATAATTTTATTCATCGTAGGGTCATTGAGGATGTCAATTTCTTGTGATACCAATTTCTAATCTTTAAATCCTCATAGCTAATGGTGGTACAATGAAATGTGGAGGTCATTGTGAGAATGCCAAACTCCAAATGGGTGGTTATCACCTGAAGACTCACATGTTTTCCATTGTCATGGGAGGTTGTGATATTGTCTTGGGTGTTGAATGGTTTCACACTCTAGGACCAATTACCATGGATTATAAGGATTTATATATGATATTTACTCAATATGCTCACATTTATACCCTACAGGGCCTACAAGTTGGCTCCCCAGAAATTATCAGTTCTCACCAGATGGAGAAACTCCTGAAGAAAGGCTACCATGGTGTGATTGTTCAACTTAATGTTATCCAGATAAGTGATCAATCATCCCCAACAATCCCTTCTGATCTGCAACTACTCTTTGACAAGAACCACAAGGTTTTTGAGATGCCAAAGGGCTTACCTCCCTCAATGGGTGAACATGATCATAGAATCCCTCTCCTTCCAGGAAGTCATCCCCCTAATGTACACCCCTACAGGTATCCATTTTCTCAAAATAATGAAATAGAAAAACTAGTGCAGGAACTACTGGAGGCTGGTGTCATTCTCCCAAGTACCAACCCATATTCATCCCCTATTGTGATGGTCTTAAAAAAATAATGTTCTTAACACATGTGTCCATATTTTCGTGCCCTTAATAAATTGGTCATTAAGTATAAGTTTCCCATTCCTATCATTGATGATATGTTGGATGAACTCCAGGGCACCTACATCTTCACAAAATTGGATCTTCACTCAAGGTATCACTACATTTGGATGAGTGAAGCAGATATTCCAAAGACTGCTTTCCCAACTCATGAAGGCCATTATGATTTTTTGGTAATGCCTTTTAGACTTTGCAATGCTCCATCTACCTTCCAAAGTCTAATGAATAAAATCTTGAAGCCCTACCTTCAGAAGTTTTTTTTGGTCTTCTTCAACGACATCCTCATTTACAACCGCACTTGGGATGCCCATATACCTCATGTGGACAAAGTACTCCAATTGTTACAGGACAATCAATTGTTTGTCAAAAAGGCCAAGTGTTATTTTGGGACGAGTGATGTCCAATACTTGGAACACATTGTGGGCTATGAGGGGGTAAGAGTGGGCCCCAAAAAGTTTCAATCTATGCATGATTGGCCGAGACCCATGAATTTGAAACACCTTCGGGGATTATTGGGCCTCATGGGATATTACAGGAAATTTGTCCACCATTATGGAAAAATTTCCCATCCGTTGACAAAAATTATTAAGAAGAATGCATTTCAATGGACACCGACAACAGAACAATATTTCATCGATTTGAAACAGGCCATGTGCACAATCCTTGTCTTAGCCGCCCCTGATTTCAATAAAACTTTTGTTGTGGAATCTGATGCTTTGAGCACTCGTATTGGTGCAGTTCTAACACAAGAAGGTAGGCCTCTTTCTTTCACTAGCCAGGATTTGTGTGGCCTTAATTTGGAAAAATCTACATATGAAAAGGAAATGATGGCCATTCTCCATGTTGTGCACACTTGGAGACCATATTTATTATGCCTCCATTTTCATATCAAACCGATCACCATATTCTGAAGTATTTCCTAGAACATAGGTTATCCTCCCCGAAATAGAACAAGCGGATAACCAAAATGTTGGGCTATGATTATGAGATCATATATAAAAAAGGCAAAGACAATGTGGTGGCAGATGCATTGTCTAGAAAATATGATGATGACGATTCCCTCTTTTCCTTATCATTCCCAGTTCCTAATTGGATTGAGGAAGTTTGAAAATAGTTTTTTTGATCCAGGAGGATCTCGGTGGTTACCCACCTATTCCAACTGGCTCAAAACATTCTTCTAACAACTTACTATTTTTAGTAGTTTTTCGGGTCCCAAACTTCCAGGGCCATTTTGAGGGCCTAAACGATGTTTTTTTTAACGATAAGACACCTCAATAATATATAAAGACTTTGATTGAGCCTATGAAATGAATCTCCTTGTCAAGACCTTTCCAATGAGTTATCGTTCACCCTAAACGAAGATCGTATGAAAAAGTTACGACCCCAGGAAATTGATGTACTAACTTACCCCAATGGGGCCCAGATGAATTTTGGCGCTTCATCTCCTAGAGTTAGGTTTTTGGATGTCTAGGGTTTTGGTATTCATGTTTATTGTAAAAATTACTTCAGAGCCTCATTGTAGTAATATTCTTGCGAATGAGTGTAGTCGTCACATCTCTTCTCAGAGATAAGCTGCCACCATTCTAGCAAGCTTGTTTTCAGTCTGCATTTTACAGTTTCAACATATTTCTTATTTAAAAGAAGTCAAGTTTTACTATATCTCTGTTATTATTCACTGTGCCTCTGTATTAATATTATAATTCTGTGTTTTCATTTCGTTCTGCTCATAAATCTGGACCAGGCTCACCCACCCAACTATATCCAAGGTAATTCAGTGCCTTCAGGAGGACCCTAACCTTCCCACTGGCTACACCTGGCAAGTCAATATCCTCCAATATAAGGAGCGCTTGGTTTTGTCTCTGAATTCAATGCTTAAGCCTAGGATCTTAAATTAGTTTCATTCATATTCCATAGCGGGTCATTCAAGATTCCAAAAGACATGTGCTCGTGCTCGTCGTTCTTTTTTTCTGGGAAGGCATGGAAAAGGACATCCTTACCTTTGTCTTAGAATGTGATATTTTCCAATGAAATAAAGGTGAAACTATCAAGACCCCAATATCTCTCCAACCATTACCCATTCCAGCTTCTATTTGGATTTACATCTCCATGGACTTTATCATAGGCCTTCCAAGAGAAAGAAACAATTCAATCATCATGGTTGTGGTAGATCTGTTGATATTATGGTAGCTGCGGGAGGTATTTAAATCCACGTGTAAACCTGACGAGAATAGAATATTTTGGGAAGCAAGAAGAAACCCTAATTAAGTGGTTAATAACCCTAGAAGATAGGTCGGCTCAAGAGAATGACTTGTATTAGGTTATTAGCCTCCAAGAGAAGAAGTTATCTAAAGGAAATGTTATATACTAAAGAATTAGTAACTAGAATGAGAAGTTGGCCCAGACAATCTGCCAGAATTAGTATAAATACAGGAGGCTAGTCTTCATTCTGGCCAATATTCTCAGAACTGTAGAAGAAACACTTGTGTGCACTGCAGTTGGCCAGTTTGTGTGCAAGTTTGGAGGAGAGTTGTTGTTGCAGCTGCTGCAACTAGCAGATTTCAGTTTTGGCTTGGACTCTCTCTTGGTTATGGTTTGGACTCTGTGATCAACTCTTGTTGCTCTTTGTTGGTGGACTATCCTTGGAGAAAGGTGAACCACCTTTATTTGGCTATAAAGTCTAGGGTTTGCTTCCGGAATGATTCTTTGTCAAGGTTAAGGTGCTCGGGGGTGGCTTCGGCCTATGGTTGGGTGACAATATTTGTATATTGTCTATGGTTAAACAAGCACATCCATTATATTCTAACAGGTTATGGGCCCACACTATCTTCAGACAGTCTAACCGCTGGAACATAGATTGGGAAGATTTGCTCAGTTGCAGTTGCATCCAGTTTCTACTGCAACAACAAAACCATAACCCTCTCATTGAGGCACCTTAAGTGAAGAGATTGACCTAATTCCTGGATAGACTAGTGCGCCCTAGCCTAGCTCATCTCTTGGTACTCTCAGCAAGCTAAGACGCCAAGTTTGAGTTTTTGGTCAAATCTAGAGTTGACCAAGTCAAAGCAGCCATGACTTACTTTATGAAGTCAGAAAACAAGTTAGAAGGGGCTTATAACTTAAGAGCATGGAAGACAAGGATTGATCTCATCCTTTCCAAGAATAAAATGTTGGATGTCATGAAAGGAAAGATTGTGGAACGATAGTTTGAAGAAGGAAAAGAAAAGGAATCGCAGAACATTGCAGTTATGGAGAAGTTCAAAGATAATGATATCAATTCCATGAGTATAATAGTGGATTCTATAAAAATACCACTTGATACCCTACATCTCCCATATTGATTTGTCTAAGAAGATGTATGATGCCCTAACGAACCTCTTCTCAGTCAGAAACATTGGACAAGTAATGAGTCTGAAGAATGAGCTCCGTGACATGAAGATGAATGATGATGAAAACATAACATCATACTTTGTGAGAATCTATCAGTTAAGAGATCAACTACAAGATATTGAAGAAATCATTTCAGAGAAGGAACTGGTAAATATAGTACTCAACGGTCTTCCCAAGACATGGGATGCATTTGCCACAAGCATGAACACAAGGAAGGAGTATCCTACATTTGAAGAACTCTGGACTTGTTGTGCACAAGAAGAATCAAGGATTAGTGTAAAAGAGAAACCTCAAAAGAAATACGATGATCAAGCCTTCACAACAAGATTCAAGAATTTCAGGAACAAAAGGAAGTTTGGCTCAAGGAAGAAGCCAAATCAAGAGAAAGATATGTCAGAAATACAATGCTTCAACTATCAAAAATATGGTCACTAAAAGAATCATTGTCCTGAACTAAAGAAAAGGAAGGACACACACAAACCATCAGTTTCCGAAGAAAAGGAACCTTCAAAGAAGACTAAGCAGGATGAAACATACTTCTTCTTCTAGGACAAGGTAACAATACTCTTCATAGTTCTTATACATACCATGTTTTTTGTACATATCTTGCATATCTATTTCTTAGAATATAATATGTTCCAAAAGAAACTATACCTATGGAATAACAACAAGATAAGGATTGTTATCACTATGACTACAAGTCAGACAATACACATGAAAGGATGAATTACAACAAAAACTCCTAGTAAAAATTCTTGTGGAAGTTATTACATAAGTAACAGCTACAAGATAAGACAAAATCATAATCAAGAAACCTATAAGAAGTAAAAAGACACAAATAAGTCAACAATCAAGAGGAAATTGGAGAAAGACTTATGACACTTTGCAGAAGGCAATAAGGATGCAGACGGAAGCATGGACTCTGTTAGATGGAGGGAGTCGATTATATATTTCCAAAAGAAGAGCATGCATTCATACATGAAGCAAGGATTAGGAGGGAGCTAATCCTATGATACATTAAAGATGATGAAGTATATATCCATGGTAACAACCATGAAAATTAGTACGTATTCAGTTTGATTTTAGAAGAAGCCTTCTTCGAAAAGAAGCCTAAAAGTATCCATAATTGTCCATCCACATCCATGATCCTATGATGAAAGAAAGAAGTTGGAATCTTCACAGCATGGAATCTATAGAAAACTCCATGGACCCAAGAGATAAAGAGAAACATGAGGAAGAACATGAAGATTCCAAGAGAGAAGGAAAAGCCAAAACAACCAGTCATTGTATCAAGAATCAAAAGACTACCATCCTGATCTAAAACTCACCAAAAGCAATCAAGTAGAGGAACTAATGAAGAAAAGTGTAGGGAAGACTTATAAATGTAAGCATTACGAGATCTAGAACTAGAGGTTCTCCCAGATGGAGGGAGAAGACTATGATGATTGTTTGTTCTAGTAAACCAGACATACCTCTACATGAGCCATTATATCGTCCGCAATATCCATGGGTTGGAGTTTACATCAGATGAATGAAAAGATTGTTCTCCAGAATAATTGAACAAAGAACGTATGTAGAACAACCTCAGGGATTTGAGGTATACCAGGAAGAGACCTTTGTATGGAGATGGAAGAAGACAACTTGGTGGAGAGCATCTAACGCACAACAAAAGCGTGGTGAAAACCTTCCATGATAAAAATCAGAATGGCTACTCAGAAGTCTAGGACGATGGATTGCTAATCCATGACAAACTCTCATGATGAAAGAATAAGTGCCACATGGATATGTTCTAGTTTGAGCCTTGCCACGATGTTATGAGCTAGCAGGAAACAAAAGAGTTGAATCCAACTATGATATACTATAATTATCAGAGCTATATGAAGCCTTCAGAAAACCAGTGTTCCAGAAAGACTGAAGTACATTGAGATCAAGCATTACATTCTCCATCATGAAGTCCAGAAAAGAGAAAGTAGTTCTCCAATATATATCTCCACAAATGAAAAGATAAGAAAACATTTTGGTAAAGCCCCTGTCCAAGATGAAAGAGTTTGTGTACTCAAGAAACAAGTTGTAGCTCGTGGAGACAACTTCCTTATTGAAAAGGGAAGAGATGACTCTTAGATTGGGAGGGAGCACTGATGTGTTATTGATTTATGGACAATCATTTTCCAGTTTGAAAAATACTCCAGGATGAGCAGTTCATTTCCATTTCGGAAAGTGGTTTGAGATTTATGACAAACATGTATTTTCCTATTCGAAAAACAGTCCAGATCAAACGGTCATTTTCGTAATGAAAATGGTTTGATGGATTGCTGATGTACCATATACATCAATTTCCCTTGTGGCCAATGTGGGGGAATGGTCTAGGATAGTCTCTCTTCTTGACGGTCACTGTCAATAGTGGTCAAGAAGACTGGTCCACCTCATCAGACAGTCATTCTTTCGAAGCTCACAATTGTGAGCAGTTATGAAGATAGGTCCATTTTGGGGGTTGGTGCAGTGCAATCATTTCCGTAGGAAATGGTCCGAACAGTCATTCCCTAGGGAAGATTCATTCTCTCCAGGTTTCACTTTGTTTCAGGTTTAGTGCCGGAGAATGGCCCAGATAGGTGAATGGTCCAGGTTCAACAATTAGGGACAGACATTCCCTAGGGTAGACTCATTCTCTCCAGGTTGCACTTTGTTTAGTGCCAGAGGAATGGCCCATATAGGTGAATGGTCCAGGCTCATAAATCAGGAAAATTATTCTTCCTTGCTTGAGAAGAATAGTACAGATAGCTCATCATTGATGTTTTACCTTCTGAGGGCAAATTCTCTTCCATATCTCACAGATGTGAGTGGAAGAATGGCCCAAATGATTAGGTTTATATCATAATAATGTTTTCTATGTAGGTTGATATCATATGATATGATTGTTATGGAGATTGTATGTCTCTTGACAGTAGATGCATGCTACTGTGGTGGATGTGTTCCACTGATTGTGACTATACGTCATTGATCAAGTGTCTGTGTGCTACTTGGTGTGGTAGTGTACCACTAGAGTGTAGTTGTGTACTACTACGGATAGACACATTTGTGTTCTATTTTATGACATTATTCTGATTGCCTTGAAGACTATTAGTAGTGTTGGAAATGATTATCATCTATATGGATGATCAATGGATAGAGATTTCCCAGACGAAAAATGGTCCAGGACATTTATTCTTCTAGGACATATGTCTAGATTAGAAGAATGGTTCTTGTGTCACTCTGTGGAGTGAGTGACTTATCC